>APFE031194404.1:70807-117361 GCA_000404065.3 Pinus taeda | reverse complement strand
GAGTTGCTTCCCTCTCCTGTAAAGCTCATTAATCCACCCACATTCTTTATGCTTCACAATATCATGCATCAAAAGGTTCAATGTGTGAACCAGGCACCCAGACCAAAAGATGCGTGGATGAGTACACTCAATAATTTTTCCTACTGCCTTACAATTTGCTGCATTATCTGTGATCACTTTAACCAAAATATTCGGATCAACATCTTTGATTGATTGCAA
The DNA here is from genome assembly GCA_000404065.3 of Pinus taeda. Lineage (NCBI taxonomy): Eukaryota > Viridiplantae > Streptophyta > Pinopsida > Pinales > Pinaceae > Pinus > Pinus taeda. The sequence goes on along the minus strand of APFE031194404.1, from coordinate 117,142 downwards.
TAGGAGATCTGCAATGTTTTGCGAAGATGCACTTATGCAGGAGTTATGACATGTAATAAATACTGCACCACTAGCACAAACACCAAGAACATTTATCATATGTTGGTTTCTAATATTTGTCCACCCATCTGATACAATAGATACCCCACAATCTACCCATTCATTTGTAAAACATGTCAAAGCTCTTTGAACCTTTGCTTTTTCTCTTTCTAATAACATTGTTCTAGCTTTCTCATAGTTGGGGGACTTATATCCTTTTGGGGCTTCATTGATGGCCTTTACCATTTCATGCCAATAGGGAGAGCAAAGCACATTGAATGGTACACCGCAAGCACAAAGAAATTAGACTATCTTTTCATCCACATCATCCCTCCCAGCAACATTAAGAAAATCCCCTATTGTTCTTTTACCTCCAGAGCTTCCAGAAGTACCATGAGGAGATGAGCTACCAAATTTTGAGGTTGCACTTGATTCATAATGAGTTTTTTGTTTCTTGTTTTTTGGTTGTGTGGCCTCCTCTATTTGGATGTATTTTCTTCTTTGATTAGATGAAATGTTTGGGCAGATTTGTATCCCCACAACACCATTTTTATCATCACTGTCGATCACCCCACAAAGATGCCTCCTCACACGAGTATATGAACCACTAAGTGGTTTTCCTCCATGACAACCATGAGGGCACAAAAATTTGTAGCTTCCACCACCCTTTCCCCCTTCAAGTTTGGTCACATAGTTCCACAAGGGTGTTACAAGGGTGTTAATGCAGCTTTCCCCTCTAGTGTTTTAGTTTCCCCATCAGGTTCAACTTCATCCCCTTCCTCCTCATCATACATTGGGTCACTCATATTGTGACCACTGTACTCTTGTGCTTCTTCCCTTCTATTCCTACTCCCCCTTGCCATCATTAAAACCAAAAGTGGAATGATACATAGAAGCCAAAAGAAAACTATCTTGGAATATGGATATAGGTGGTGGACAACCTGCAAGTAAATGAGCAAGTAGAAACAATGGGAAAGAGTAGGAGAGGGAGGAGAAAAATACAAAAAAAATGTCAAAAAAAGGGAGTTTGGGGTTTGCACTTACCTCTTTAGCTCTTGTAGACGAAGTCCTCCAAGCTCCTACTCCAAGCTCCTCCTCTTTCACTCCTGCAAGCTCTCCTCTCTTCTCCAACTCTCATAAACTCAAAGTGAGAAATGAGAGATGAATGGGGGCTTTAATCCTTCATTCCTCACCCTAACCCAAGATTTAAAAAACGTTTTTCTGGTCGTGCGACGGAAATGGAGGAAGCATGTACAGAATCATACGCGATCTGTACGCTTCGTCCTTCGAAGTGTGATGCTTCGTACAGCCAAAGTGCTATACGAAACGCGCTTTGGGCACATGCTCCGAGCCCTCAACTGGAAGACTCGTAAGAACCGATACCCCATTCCCCGCATTGATGAGTTGATGGATGAGCTTAGAGGAGCCAAGTACTTCTCTAAGTTTGATCTAGGTACATGGTACCACTAGATCAGAGTATGGGACCAGGACATCTCGAAGACAACTTTCTGGTGCCACTATGGGCACTTTGAGTTTCTGGTCATGCCATTTAGGCTGACCAACGCTCCAGCAACATTCCAGTCTTGCATGAACCATATCTTTAGGGGACAATTGAGGAGGTTCGTGCTAGTGTTATTTGATGACATCCTGATCTATAGCCGGATGTGGGAGGAGCACCTTCAACACTTGGGGGAGGTGTTGCTCATTCTGGAGGAGCAACAGTTTTATGCCAAGCTCTCCAAGTGCGAGTTTGGATTGATAGAGATCCTTTATCTCGGGCATATTATTGGAGCAGATGGGGTGAAAGTTCATGAGGAGAAGATCCAGGCCATCTTGGCTTGGCCAGTACCCCGAGATGTGACTATGCTGAGAGGCTTCTTGGGTATTTGCACTTACTGCAGGAAGTTTGTCAAAGGGTTCTCACAGCTGGCAACACCTTTGACCGACTTGACCAAGAAGGGGGCCTTTGCATGGATTGATGGAGCACAGGCCACCTTTGATGGCCTCAAGGAGGTGATGAGCAGTTTCCCTGTTTTGGCACTCCTAGACTTTTCCTAGCCATTCACGGTGGAGTGTGATGCATTCGGGGTAGGAGTTGGAGCCGTATTGTCACAGGAGGGGCATCCCATAGCTTTCGAAAGTCGGAAGCTCCTACTGCATGAGCTGTCATATTCCATATATTACAAGGAGATGTTGGCCATTATGGATGCATTGGCCAAGTTCCGCTAGTACTTGGTGGGCAACCGGTTTCGAGTCAAAGCTGATCATAACAATCTTCGACATTTCATGGGGCAACAGGGCCTCAACGACAAGCAACAGAGATGGGTCAGCAAGGTGCAGGCCTATGATTTTGACATTATGTGCGAGGCAAGCACAATGTGGTGGTTGATGCTCTATCCAAGAGACCAACTGGGTTATCTCTCATGAGCATCTGCTAGGATTGGAAGGCCCAGCTGTTGGTGGGATACTCCAAGGACAGGAGGGCATGGGAGGTACTGGAGGGGACACATGCAAATAAGCATTGCCGTGTAATGGATGAGGCCATCTATTACAAGGGGCACATTTACTTGGTGCCCAAATTGCAGTTGAGGGAGAGGATACTCTAGAAAACTTATGATTCACCACTATCCGGACACTAGGGGTTCCGGAAGACTTACATGGTTGTTCGGGAGAGGTTCACATGGAAGGGCCTCAAGGAGGATGTGCTGCAGCACGTACGGGAGTGTGAGGCCTGCTAGCAGAATAAGGGGGAGTTGACTCACCCTGCAGGGCTACTACGACCACTTCCCATTCCGGAGGGGAAATGGGAAAGTATTTCAATGGACTTCATCACTGGGATCCCCATGGTACAGGGGAAGGATTGCATATATGTAGTGGTCGACGGGTTGACCAAATTTGCCCACTTCTTCGCCATCCCCACTAGGTATGCGATTGCACAAGTTGCCAAGTTGTTCTTTCGGGAGGTTTTCGAGCTACACCCCAAGAACATTGTGAGCGATAGAGGCAACAGATTCATGGGTGGCTTTTCGCAGGAGCTCTTCAGGTTGGCTGGGACGGAGCCCACTCCTAGCACAAATTATCACCCTCAGATGGACGGCCAGATGGAGAGAGTCAACCAGTGGTTGGAGGGGTACCTGAGGAACTATATGATAGGTCAACAAAGGACATGGATTTGGTGGTTGCACTTGGGCAAGTACTGCTACAAGACCACACACCACATGTCTATCATTATGACTCCTTTCCGTGCCCTCTATTGATATGATGCACCGACTTTTGCTGATTGGGTCCCTAAGGCCAAAGATTGGGTCCAAGAGAGCCAAGATATCCTCAAGGCTCTCAAGGATAATTTAGTGACAACCCAAATTCAGCGAAAACTGTATGCAGACCGACACAGGGCAAAGAGACACTTCGAGCAGGGGGACCTAGTATACCTTCGATTGTAGCGTTACAGATAGTCTACGCTGAAACAGAAGGGAGCTGAGAAGCTACAACCACGCTTCTATGGGCCCTACCAGGTGACTAGGCGAGTTGGGGAGGTGGCTTATGAACTGGAGCTTCCTTCGGGGAGTAGAATCCATAATGTGTTTCATGTCTCATGCTTAAAGAAGGTGTTGGGACAACAGGTGATGACATCAACTGATCTACCCCCGTTGGATGACGAGGGCCATTTTGTGTTGGAACCAAAGGCCAATTTGGAGAGCAAGGAGTGGAGATTGAGGAGCAGGACCATTAGGGATTCTTGGTACGTTGGAAGAACTTACTGGACAAGGATGCCACCTGGGAAGGTGAGCACATAATGGAGCACCCAGCTTTGAGGTTGCTCGAGGGCAAGCCACATTTGGGAGGGGAGGATTTTCATGTCCCTTCTCAAACACATTAGTCATGGGGTGCAACTATACATTTTTGGCATAGGAGGACCCCACATGTACACTTAGGGACTATAGGGGAATTCGACTTTATTTTTGTAGCTAGTGGAATTTGGGGCCCACCCACATGAGTATTTCGAAGTTGGCCATTCGATGAGCTTGGAGGGAATCGAATTAGTGGATGGAGGGGCACATATGAGGCTAAGGGGGCCCAAGATGATAAAAGGAGAAGGAGCTCTCATTTTTTACGATCTTCGACATTTGCAAACAAACACACTTAGTACACTCGCTGCTTAGCGAGTCTACCGACTGTTTAGCCACGAATCTCTCAAGCGGGAGATTCAACCTCTTCTTCAGGGGATCATCCGCACCCTCCATAGGGAGACCATTCCACGAGGATTTCAGAGAGTTCAACACAACCACACACTTCAGCCAGCGACACAGAGTAGTGGAATACGTATTTCCTAGGCAACCAGAAACACGCAAGAGGAGTTAGAGCCAACAGTGAGGTCCATAACTTGCTGGGAGTTCCGGGAGTTGGGAAGACTATTTGTAGAGGGCATTTTCACTGGGTTTTGCATCCATCTAGACCGGTGTATCAACAGTATGAATTTCTGGGCAGAGGGATGGCGCAGAGGCCTCTAGCAACAATTTTGTAGTGTTGGGGAGAGCATTCATCTTGGCCAAGAATCATTCGAGGATCAAGGAGTTTGTTAGCACAGATGAATCCAACATTCTAGTTGTGTTTTCAGAGGGATTTGCAAGCTATTTCCTGCAAGTCGAATTTTGCAGCAACAGTTGGGGAGAGGCTCCAAGGAGGCCAAAAATCCAAAGTCAAAACCAGAGAAATTCCCTTCTGGGTTTTTTTTGGTTTTATCCAAGGAGTCCGGGGCTGAAAGGATATGATTTTTTGGGTAGTTTTTGGGCACATTTCAGCAGGTCGAAGTTCAGCAGGGCAACAGTTTATTGGGACAACGTAGTGTAGAGTGGTGCATCAACTGGGTAGCGTTCAACTCAGCTATTTCTCACCTAGGTTTTGTCAAGCTTGTCATTGAGAAAAGCCCAAGTGCACCATTCCATTTTATATTGTACCTAGCTCTTCGATTTTATAATATATGGCTCAGCAATTCCAGATTTACAACATTTTCATGGATGTCTAATGCATGTTCTTATTTTTATGTTGCTGCACTATCTATTTGTTTAAATATCACTCATATTCCTACTTAGGAACATTACATTAATTATGAGTGAATATATAGTTTAGTAGTTGATCAGTGCTGGTTACACCCCACTACTACAGGTTACACCCAACTATTGGATCTCCCACTAATTCCTCCATCAGTTGGAACTAGTTTAACTGAATTTAACTCAGTTAAACTGAATTAAATAATTACAACTCAAAATAAACTCAATCAAGGCTCCTAAAAAGTAGGAGACACTCTACATGACTCTAGTTGGACTTCCAACTTGAATTAATTGAGCCAACTAAGTCAAATTAACTTAGTTAACTATTACAAGTTGCTATGAGAATTGGAATTACAATTTAATTCTTAATTTAATTGCAGGACAAAATTAAATTAAGATTTTCTTGTTGCATTTTCAACAGGGACGACTTCATTCAAGAAGAGTTGCGAGATGAGGATCTTCATTCGAAGAAGAGGGCTTCATATGATGACATGGCACTTGCAACACGAATTAAGGGTAAGCAGAAGGAGGACTTGAGTAAAGTCAAGTGTTTCAATTGTGGCGAGATGGGTCATTTTTTGTTGAGATGTCCTATAAAAAAGAAGACGGGAGATAATGAGAAGAAGAAAGGGAGGTAGGGCGCTGGTGTTGCCACCTCCGTTGAGATATATGCTCTCACCAGAGGGTTGGAGGAGGAGGACTTTGCTATGATCTCTCATTTCTTGCAGGGCACTATCGATGAGGATAGATGGTACGTGGATAGTGGTGCGTTGAAACATGTGGCAGGGTCGCAAGAGGTTTTCGAGACTAGTTGAATGGGACTCGAAGTTGTACATGGTATTGGGAAACAAGAGTCAAAAGGAGATTCGAGGATCGAGAGTTGTCCCATTTAGGATGGAGTTAGGATGAATAATGGGTTCCAGGATGTATTGTTTGTACCAGGACTTAGATATAGCGTGATATTTGTCTTGATGATCGAGAAGAAGGGGTTTGAGGTCTTGTTCCAGGATGGGAAGGCAAGACTCAGACCTAGAGGTTCTAGCTTCACATGTATTGTGCTTGGAGTTAGAGAGCATGGTCTATACAGGCTGACAGGCAAGCCTATGGATCATGGAAAGAAGAAGCAGAAGGACCAGGTGCAGGTGTAGGCTTTAGAGGGACAGGTATAGGTTCCAGAGAAGAAGGCCTAGGTTTCAAAGACTTAGGGAGAGTCGAGTTCTAGAGGGAGCTTGTAGATTCAAAGGGAAACTTTGCAACCCAAGAAGATAGCTTGGTTAGTGGGGAGCAAGGGTGCTCCTACAACTACCAAGAAGGAATCATGGAGAAAGTGGAAGACATTCCAGTAGAACAAGAAGCAGGATGCTTCCATTGATAAAAACAATTTCGAGAGAGTCGTAGTTCATACTATAGGTATTGTTGTAGTTGTGAGCATCAAGAGTTGGGCAAGTGTTGCAAGTAGTGATGATGATGATGAGTTACTTCCTAGTCTTGGAAGTACCTCCTTCGCTATGAGGGAGTTTTGTTTTTTGAGTGGCTTGGGAGGTATTCCAAGCCCTAAGGTTCACGTTTTGGAGGGTGAAGTGCCACAAAAGTCATTTGTGGGCTTGGAACCCAAGGTTGGGGTTTTGCACCCATTGATGTTTGGGAAAAAACCATGGAGCATTTTAGACATGTGATGGATGGAGATGATAGAGGACGGCGAGGAGAATCCAATGCATTGAGAATCATCGAAATCCGAGATGTCCTTGATGAGATATGAATTTTTGAGGTTGACAATGAGTGTTTGGGCATTCAAGTCATGTAGGTTTGAATTGGAAATGTCCAAAAGACATGTCTCTTCAAGAATTCGATGGAGCTCTTCTTATGTGTATAAATAGAAGGTGAATGGAATAACTCTAGACATCCAAGAGCAACATTTCATAGAGAATCATCACCTATAGTAGCCGCTGTCCATGAAGGAGAAGGCCAAGTAGCTAAAGGCAATTTTTGGAGTCCGCTTTGTGGGTTGAAGAAGGCCGAGTTACAACAGAGGCAAGCCGAGTTATTTTCGAGCTATTTGCTGTTGGTTTGAGGGCGATTTATCCTTGTCACAGTAGGGCGCAGGCCCTGTAGTCATTATAGATGCACTACAGGGTTGTTCTGGGCATATTAGGAGGGATGTAAGGCCTATTTCCAAGGGCAGAAGCAAGGGAACAGGCAGCGTGGGAGGCAACTAGACAAGGAAAGGAAGCCGCACTGATTTTGAGGTCTGTTGCATTGATTTGAGAGGGCTATTAGGGTCTGCATTGATGCCCTAACCAGACTGCGGGATTGCAACAATGCACTAGCTCTCAAGTACAGGTATGTGGATGATTTTGTGTTGAGTTTGTTGCTAGGATGATTATATTTGTTGTAGCCTATGGAAGCCATGTGTTGGGGTTGACTTGGGTGGATAGAAAGCCCAACTAGGTGCATATCTCATAGTGGATATTGGTTGTTGGATTGGGTGCCATTGGACTAGTGGAGGGCAGCATGTTGGAAGCGCAAAGTAGCCCTTAACAAGCAGTCATAAAGGGAGTTTGACAATTGAAGTTTGGGTGATGTTGTGGAGCCTAATGTGCAATACATTGATGGACTAGTGGACTGCTAGATTGACAGATTGGAGCTCAGGTATTGGCCAACCTAGAAGAGCAGATTGGATTAGCCTGTGTTCATTGAAGCATAAGTGACTTGTAGTAGTGATAGGTGTCATTCCTCCTGGAGTCTCTATGTGTTGTCCTTTGATGGACTAAGGGGCAGCTAGAGAGTAGATTGGAAACAAAGGACCGGTAGGACGAGATATGACATAGATGTTGAGCTTGTAACGAGATTGTCATTGTATCTTGTATTCTTGTACTAGTGGATAATTGAGGGCCATTATCCCTTGTATGGGAGCCCTATATTATTTTATTACTCAGTTGGTTTAATATAATGAAGATTGGGTTGTTGTACATATTTGTACAATATTTTGTAAAAATTTGTCTATATTTGTGCATGTGTTATTTAATGCTATTTATATTCCGCTGTGCAAAGTAGCTTTGTTGAGATTCTTGGTTTGGTAGCATCAGAGATTTAAGATTCTATCCTAGCATCAGGGTCATGGAAATTCAACACTTTGCGTCCTCCAAAGTGGCCAGCTACTTATCTCTCAAAACATATGTGAAATGTCCATGGACACCTTGAATAAATCTTTCCAAAAGAATGTCATCAGATGGATTGATCCTATCAAGGATCTCTGCAAAATTTTTATCAAATCTTTCGATGTACTCTTTGATCTTCTCTTTCTCTATCTTATCAATTTGTAGAAACTTGCCCAAAGCCATACCTCCATCAAGATGGTTATACCATCTCTTCTTGAATACATCTTCAAATTGATTAAAACTATTGATGCTTCCTCAAGGCAGGTGGGCATACCAATCCATGACATTCCCCCCAAAAGTCAAAGCAAACAACATCATCAAAACATATTCTCCATCTTCATCAATATTATTAGGAAAAATTGCCCAGATGAAATTGTCCACATGTTTCTTAGCACTAGTAATACCACTCCCATCAAACTTAGGATGCCATTCATGTTGTTTGTCAGGAAATTGGTGAGGATCTCCTAGAAAGGCATCAAAGTTCACTGATTTAGATGAGGCTAAATGCCACTTCTTAGCCCTAGGGGGATTATTTTGATTTGCATTCATATTGGCATTGGCATTTTGATTATCAGTATTATCCATTTAGGGAAATATGACCTTTCTAATAGGGGAATGAGTACAATCTCCTCTTCTAGTGCCAACTCTCATTCTTGGAGATTTGTTGTCTTTAAAGGATTCATACTTGAGCAATTTAGGAGTCGCCAAAAGAGGATCTATCTTGTTGTTAGGGAAACTGCCTCTTCAAATGTTTCGATCGAGGGAAGGTAGACTCACTTCTTCCTCGAGAATGACGCCAAAAATATTACAACAAAATCTAGCAGATCTTGGAGAGGAAAACCTACAAGACAAATAGCTAGACTAGGTGTTAACAATGGGACAATGGCTCACTGTCACCATAGCCAAGGTCCCCTGCTATTTACAAACTTTAACCAATGGGAAGAGTCTCAGTAGCATTATGATCACCTATGAAAGGTATTCTAGGGTTTAAGGTGTAAAGTGATGGACTAAGACCTCTCAAGAAAGACTCAAAGTTATGGTATAAGGCTTCAAAAGGTACTTCGCTTTCTATGAGAGACCTAGGAATAAGGGGCACGAGATCTAGGGTTTTGTAAATTTGCTTGGTTATAGGTACTCCCAAGATCAAGGCAATGATGAGAAAATGATTCTTATGATATAGTTCAATAAGTACTAAGCACATACAACCTTCAACTAAGTTCCCAAGTTAAGGAAGAATAGCTACGATTTCCCTCTTGGGGCAACACCTAATGCAAGAGATTTTATGGAGAAAATCTAAGTGGATGCCCACCAAACTTAAAGGTCAAGTAGCCAAGACACTTAGTTTGATGTTTATGCTCTTAGATTCCCCCAACACCTCTTGCAAGGAAATTTGCTCTAAGCCCTAGTTAGGTGTCTTGCCTTAAGAGGACCGAAAATTTTAAAAGAATATTTATGGAGGAAAGATGAGGTTGACCAACAAGGACTTGGATTAGTGCTTTGTACTTTGGGCATATGGAGTCTAGGAGGCTCAACATGAGATAAATTGTTTCTAAGGAGGCTAAAATTGATGCCCTAGATACCAATTCCTAGCATTTACCCATTTCAAAATATAATGGCATTAGATGGAGAGTTTAAGGATTCCTCCACTAGGAACATTCATTACATGTCATAGAATGAATAACATATGAAATACTCAACTAGAAAGCTTTTCAAAAATTATTTTTCAACCAATTAGGGCATAATTTAGCATATTCTAGAAGTAGCAATTCCACACATTAAGCAATTTCAAGAGAAAATTTCATCAATATTAAACACTTACAAGACAACATGTAGTATATCCATCCTTTATCCAAACAAATAGCTCCAAAGATAAGTCGAATTAGCTTCCAAACATTGAAATGCATCCAAGATACTCCAATAGCCAACAAAGAAACAAGTCTGAATTCTTCTAAGAGGTACAAATTCTCCAAGTGTAATGATGAGAGAGTCAAATGAGCTCTCTCTTATTGATATGTCTTATGATCTCTAATTTAGCCTAAGAGTCACTCTAATTGTAAAATAATGGGCTTGATACTAAGTGAGGTTACATGCCAACCTCATAGCTAATGCAAAACATAAGAATTAGCCCACAAAGGAGGTTGAAATGTTGTTGTCATGCCTAGGTAGGCCATTTTAGGGCATGTGTTGGGCTCCTCTAGTGCCAAGTCAAGTGTAGAGGGTTCCATTAATCACGATCTAGGGGTTGGCACCTCAATCTTCATGCAAATCATCCTATGGGCCCTAGTTTTGCGTTTGGCGCACAAAAAGTATGGTGAGGGATCAAAGTATGGTGCTAGCTCTCCCATGTCTCAAGGGGTGAGACAAACCTCATCTAGGCCTCAGATTAGCTGCCTTGTAGGTCTCATGTTGGAATCATCAAGCACTTGTGATTTCCACCTCACTTGTCCATTATATGTACCAAAAACAATTGAAACCTTTCCTTGATAAATTATTAGATCTTGGTAAAATGTCAGATCTTACGGATGAAGTAGCAATAGATAGCCTAGAAGAGTATTTAAGGAGTTTGGTCTCATCAATGGGTTAAGAAGGTAATACATACCAGCAACATATGGACCCTTACCAACTGAAGACAATTGTAGGAAACCTTGTTATGTAGTTGTTGAATCAAAGCTTAAACAAGTAATTCATTATGTCCAACAAGCAATCTCGGATGGGGATTGGACATCGATATCAACAAAACTACGCCATGCAAAACCAATCCTTTGTTTTTAAGATACTTCAAAAGACAATGGATCAATTTTTCAGTTTACCCCTTCTTGCGAGAATTCCTCAACTCAGAGGCCTTGTAAATGGGATTGACAACACTCAACAACTTTATAGAAATTTCATCCTTAAATAGATAGGTACTATAACAAATTTGGTTCCTCTATGTCGTATTTTGACACATCACGTAAGGGAAAGTGTTAAAGTTCTCTCTGTCACCCTGGGCTCTTACCTCCATTTGACTCACAAGTGCAGCCATAAGCCCACTCCTAGCTCCTAACCCATGAACCGATAGTAGGATGAAGATTGCAAAGCACTCCCCAAGCAACTTTGCTTTTCCCTCACAGAAGATCCCTCTTCCTGCCCTTCTCTCTAGACAATCTACCATAAACTCCTTCGCCATAAAAAATCATATATTTCTCTCCCAAAAGAGATGAGAGCTTCGTGAGACCATCTATAACCCCCCCAAGGCTTTTTGTCATACCCTTTTCCCCAAACTTTGGATCATTCCACTTGAATTGGATTCCATAACCATGTTTTCCTATACTACCTCCCTCTCTGATATTCCTTGGAAACCTCCAACCCACATCCCCTCCTTCCCCTTCATGCCACCTTTTTCCATAATTGGATGTCAGGAGGGCAACCAAAGCTTTGAACTCTAGCAGAGCTGCTGATGAGGAAGGCCTTCAGGCAAAATTCCTAAAGCATGGTAGCAAGACTTGTTACCCACCACCAGTGGGTGACCCCTATACAAGAAATTTTCTCTTAGATTTGTCTTCAATCGGCAACTGACAACCTCTTGCTGCCACCTGATAGCTTAATGTGTCACTATTTTTTACCACTCGAGCCAACCATTGTGTGCCCTTGCGCATTTGTCATTATCGTATGTTTGAAGGTGGGCCTTCCAACCCCGAAGATATGATTTTTCATTATGTAATTGGTTGTTTATACTTGCTTTTCTTGGGCGCATTTGTGCATGGATTAGTGGGGAATTCGCTAGAAAGAACGGGCTTTAATTGTACTCTTCTTCCCTTGCCTCAACTTGGTGGTTAATATTGTATCCTAGTCCCTTGGGATCTCCTCTATTGGCTACTAGTTTTAGGAGTGGCACTATATGGGAAACCCTGATTTTGGTTTCATGGCCCCGCTTCTCAGTGCCATATATCTCATTCCCCTTCGCTCATTACAAGCCCCTTTCACATTTCGCCATTTGGGTCCACATTTTTCCATTGGGTCTTCAAGTTGTTAGCCTCCCCCTCCCCTTGTCCACGCTTAGGATTGGGCCTAGAACGATGCCATGGAGGTTGATGCAACTAAAAAGAAAGATAAAAGCATAATTTGGCCACTTACAACAGGAAATGTACCACAAAATGCAAAACATGGTCGGGACATACAAATTTAGCATGTGGGTAAAATCCAAACATGAACTCTACCACTTATCACTATGGCCATCACCCTGGTTCCTAGGGTCCTTATGACTGTCCCCTGCATGATTAAGGAACCCATGATTGTCCCAATCCTTGGTGGGCAATGAACTGCCCAACCTTAAGGGGGTAATCACTGCTACATCATACGCATCATTCTAATGTTCCAAATTGAAATTTATAGCAAATAACAAAGACATGTACGAGGAAGCAACAATAATAAACAAATTCCAAACATGCACATCAAATACACAAGAAACTGAGCCAAATGACTGAGCTATTTTATTAATACAGAAATTTGAGTACATAAACGGCAAGGAATCATATAACCTGAGCCTACTATGCAATCTAGGCAAACCTCAGTTGAGATATCATATCACTAATCCAACTACTAGAAATGGTTCCCACAAAATCTGCGCACTGCCCATAAATTTTGCTAATTGTTATTGGAAGGAAAATGAAGTTTTGACCTTAATAATGCCTGGATCGATCTGAAATTGCAGCGACAGACTCCTCTCTTATAATCCAGAAATACCCAGAAAAGTTTTGGCCTAACTCCAAGCCAAAATCAAACCCACAATGTGATGCAAACTGCCCAACTAGCCAGCAATACACCCTACTATAAGAATGTATGATTCTGGCGTGAATATTGCCTGGAAAATTCTATAAAATTAGTTGTAGGCTCCTCACACCCAAACCAACAAAACCCAAAAATCATTTGTGCTAATTCTAATTGACCCCGAATGCCCAAAATATAGTGAATTTCCCAGTTACACAGTTTTGTGCTCGACCAGAGAGAAACTACTGAGAAATGATAAAGCTTTCCTGCAAATGGCTGAGAAATTGTGCACAAATATCCTATGGCAAATAGCTAACACCCCAAACTAAAAACTCCTGGCAAATATTAGCACCAAACACCAACAAAAAACTTTGTTCTCCAACCCCTGTGCATGCTCTATAAGAGAAAATTCTGCCCAACTAAAAGATAAAGGAGAAACTCTAAAAAGGGTGTTGAACTCCTCTAATGAGTAGAAAATATTTTGCAAATACCCGGACCATGCAATAGAAAGATAATCCTCCAAATAACCTCCAGGATTTGTTTTCTGCACCCAGAGATAATAATTTTTTTCTAGCTGAATACTCTGCAATAAACTCCAATGGAAGTCCTGAAATAGAATCCCCCAAAGCCTCACTAGGGAGACACTCGAAGTTCTGTGAAATGAGGAAGAGTTTCGCTTAAAACTCTTGAGCTAAACAACTCTGCTTCTCTTGTGTTGAAACCTCCAAGGGAGAGTTCGATCTTCAAAAAATAATGAGCAAAAGATGCAAAAATGAAGCCCCCATGTGCTATTTATAGATGTTCTTTTTTCCTTTGGTGGGCCCCCTCTCTCCACAAGTTCGAACTCCTTTTCTTTTCTTCTTCCTAGTGCAAATTTCTCAAGGGGGGGTCGAATTCCCCTTTCTTGGTGGCCCCCTCATCCACTTAACACAATTATTTCCTTTTTCTAATGTTTATTTCTTCTTTTTCCCCAAATTAAAGTGAGTGACTCCTCAACCCACTTTTCCTAATTTTTATTTGCCAAAATACTTTATAATCGCCAAAATTACCAAAATGAAGATTTTACTTGGCGAAATTATTTATTGGGGACATGACAGTCCTCCCAGCGAAAACTTGCTTGTCCTCAAGCAATGCTTGAACAAGCGCCCTCTGAATCTTCTGACCCAAATGGCTACTGCGAATGATACCGGGATCCCACATATGCCACTGAGTCATCTTTATCCGCAGCACTATCTTGTCATAAAGGAACTCCTCGATACTAGGGTCCAAAGCCATTTTGATCAACGTGAAGCACCCCTTGCTCCACTCACTGTCCAACCTGGTACAGGCACCCAAAGCCCTTTGCATACCATCAGTAAGTAGAGCATCATGGTAATATAAAGTTTTGACTAACTCCTCTTACAATTGCTCTACCGAGTCACCCATCTCATGCACTCCAAGGGTGGACTCCCGAAGATACAATCCAACCCCTGTGGAGATGAATCTTCGCCCGCTTGAGGTCCCCCTGATATGAATGATCTTCCCCTATAGGAACCAGCTCATCCTTAAGGGTAGCTAAATTGTTGAATCCTATGATGTTAGGATCCCATGTCGATCGCAGTGTGAGACTATCCTGCTTACACCGCAACACCCTGGTCATGACTGACTACCCATCATGCTTGTACTGGAGCCTCCCCTCCCGTAACGCTTGGCCACAATATCTGTCATGATCAAAACTATTGCCAACCTATAAGGGCAACTCAATAATGCGAGTCTACCACTCCATGGTTAGTCTCGATCCTGAGTAGCATGCTCCCTCACCATATGATGAAGACAACAACAATCCCCCATGTGTCAACGAAGAATGAACTGAATCACTTGCTATCATGGACGGACTCACCACAAAGTGGAGTGATCCATCGGTCAATTGGAAAACTGGATCCCATAGCTACACTAGAAGTTCACAACTCCCACTCCTCACTGGCTACCATTGTGAAGGCCTTCTATCTGCTAGAAGCCATCTATGCCTCATATTTGACTCCTCCATGTAATTAGATGGTCACCAATCATCAAGAATTAGTCCCGTACATGCCAAACTACTCTGCTCCTGCAAAACCACATAGCGGACTCTACTATCCCAACTCTCAATGATGCACCCAGACACTGCCTGGAGTTTGGACACTCCACTGTAGACAAAGTCTACCATCCATTGTACCTCGTGCTCATATATCGCCTCGGTTTATCTTGCTGAAAGTGTATCACGCGACTCCTGTTGAAATTTCTAAGTTTATCGCATTAGAAATTCTTCCTGCATTATCTGGTTTATTTCACCTACTTGTTTATTTCTTGACAAGTTATTCAACCATATAAATACTGAAAATAAACACATCAGTCTCAACTCATCTACATATCATCAATTGGAAAATAACAGACAAACACACAAGGGACACTGTTATTTTTAGACAATCGTCCCAGGAAAAACCCAACTTGGGAAAACCGGTGCAGCAGTTCTTAGGGTTTTATTATTAAACAACTTTCTTGAGTACGACTAGGGTGCCAAACTAGCTCACCCAACATAGATATCAATCTGGCAGTAATACCTCTCTCCGTAAGTAGATATTTGGCAAGTCTGCTCCATGAAAATCTCTTCAACGCTTCTATGAGGCTTTGCATCAGCGTTCCTGGCCTTTACGTCACTCTGAAGCCCCCCGTGTCAGCCTTTTGCTACTCTGCGTTGTCTCTCTAGCCTTCTGCGTCACCCGCGCAGGCCCTGCTAGCCTCTGTGCAGTTACTCTGCCCTCTGTGTGGATCCTGCTGGCTCTACGTAGCCTCCTTTGCCTTTGTGTTGGAACTTCGACACTATCTCAACCTTTCTGCTATGCACTCACTGCCCCTCGCTGTAACTCCGATCACTTGTTCGAATTTTCTCAGCAAACACCGCTCCAGAAAATCGAACTGACTGATCAATCTTGGTGTATCTCCAATTGACCCTTAAGCCTCCTCTTTACTTTTTCTGTTGAGTCTTCAACAGCCGAGACTAAATCTCTAATCAATGGCTAAGATTAGATTTGGCTTGATCCATGTCTTTTAGAACATTCTCACCCAATTTTATATTAATACCCATTAATATTTTTATTTTCTTAAGTTTAGACTTCGAAATCCATTAAAAATATTAATTATTTTAATATCTCTCTAACCGAGTGGAATTTTCCCAAACCATTTCTAGGTCTTGGAGATCTCATGTGCTTTAACCTCTCCACCAATTTTTATGGCTAGAGCAGATCCGATGCTACCCCAAATCAACAACTCCCTCATGATAATCTCCCTCAGTCCGTGCTCAGGGACAAAACATATGATACCTCTATGCAAACCATACAATCCTTGAGCCTGTATCTGTAAGCTTGCACCCTGACCAAAGGCCACTGGCGAGAGGTCTCTCTCCAAATACACTGTGTCCCATCCAAATGTCTCAAGTAAGCCTCTTGCATCTTGCTGCCTGTACTGAGAGCATCAAGGCACATCAACCAAACTCTCCACAACTATGAGCAATATCGAAGAATGATAGGTGTATAGATCCCCAAGGTTAGGATCAAGAGCCCATATGGATACCCAAGGGTAATCCTATGGATGTCACTCTCTTCGCCTTGGATCTGTTGATAACTCAATCGAAGACCTGTCTCTGCTAAACACGATATCCCCAGATGCTCCTCCATCTACTCATCGACTTTGGGTAAGCCAAACCCGATGGTATGCTTGAGGGTTAGTTGGAGATACACCAAGACTGATCAGTCAATTCGATTTTCTGGAGCGGTGTTTGCTGAGAAAATTTGAACAAGTGATATGAGTTACAGCGAGGGGCAGTGAGTACATAGGAGAGAGGCAGAGATAGTGCCAGAGGGTTAGCGTAGTGACTAAGGAGGCTACGCAGATGCAATAGGAGGCACGCAGAGACTGCGTAGAGGCTGAGGGGCCTGCGTGGGTGACACAGAGGGCCAGAGAGCTGACGCAGAGAGGCAGAAGGCTGACGCAGAGGGTTCTAGAGCTACGTAGAGGCTATCAGGGTTGACGCAGAGCCTTGGAGAAGCACCGAAAGGATTTTTGTGGGGCAGACTAATGCTGAGAAGTTGAATATTTGTTTCCGAGAAGAGGTATTACCGCCATGTAAAAGTTTTGTTTGGGTGAGCCAGTTTGGCACCCTAGTTGTACTCAAGAAACATCCATAATAATAAAACCCTCAGAATTGGTGCACCGGTTTTCCCACATTGAGTTTTTCCAGGGGCAATTGTCTAAAAATATCGGTGCCCCTTGTGTGTTTGTCTAGTATTTCAGTTGTCGATCTGTATATGAGTTAAGGCTGCATTTGTGTTTATTTTCAGTATTTATATGAATAAATAACTTGTTAAGGAATAAACCAATAGGTGAAATAAACCAGATAATGCAGTAGGGATTTCTAATGGGTAACATTTGGAAATTTCAACATTGTATCAGAGCGTTGCAGATGACAGGAGGACTGAAGGCACCAGCATAATCAAAAGCATTTGCAGCAGTAGAAGTTGTCCTGAGAGACAGAGCTACTCCTAAGGAGAAAGCAACAGAGGAGTGGCGCAGAGGGCCTGCGACATCATTTCGAGCCAGAGAGAGGGCCAACACAGAGGTAGAGAGAGGCAGAAGAGGCTCAAGAAGAGCCACTTCATCCTACTCAGTCAGGTAGGCTTGATGCAATTAGCCAAAGGAGTGATTCAACCTTTGCCGAGATTGCGCAGAGCTGGAAGACTCAGTTTCTTCAACTGCTGGGGCATAGGGAGCTCCGGGTAGATTGTGGATTAGGAAGCTGGTGGGGTGCTATTGCTATCGAAGTTGAACAGTACCTAACGGGACAGAACCAAGGTAGAGGGAGTCACTGCTTTGACGGATTTCTAGCCAAGAAATCCAGATCCGAATTGTAGTTGCAAAGAGGATCGGAGAGGAGCAGATCGATAGTTGGCTGGAAGATTTCCAACAAGGAAATCGAGACTCAGAAGGAGTCTAGAAGAGGAGTGGAGATGGCAATGAATGGACTGAGGAATCCAGATAGGTTGGATGGGGCTCCAACTTTGTCATTTGGATGGCCAGGATCTTGTCTGTTCTTGATAGACATCGCATCAAGGTCTTCGCCTTGAGAACCGTGGCTATTCCAATAGACCCAGTTGATAATGAAAAGTATGAGTATGCAATGGCGAAAGCAAAGTGCATAATCCTTGATGGGGTCAAGGATCATGCCGTACCACATATTGATGAGAAGAACACGACAAAGGAGATGTGCGATACTTTGACAACATTGTATCAGGGTACTTTCATGTAGCGGAAGATGTTATTAGAGAATCAATTGCGGTTGTATCAGACGCAGAAGCGGGAGTAGATAGATCTATACCTCAGATTGCAGGAGATTCAGGACCATCTTACTTCCATGGCGGCCACACCGGATCAGGAGTTCATGGTGAGGACCACCCTGAATGCAGTCTCCGAGGAGTGGGAGACATTTGTCGAAGGCATTTTGGGTAGAGCTACTCTTCGAGGATAGGAAGAGATGTGGGTAGCTCTTCACCAAGAAGAGATTAGACGGTTGACCAAGGCAGGAAGTAGCAGCAAAGGAGGTCGAATCAAGAAAGAAGAGGTGGAGTATGCTGGCATCTGCGGGACAGCAGGGGAAGAGGAAGAAGAAGGACATCTCCAAAGTGAAGTGCTTCCATTGTGGGGAGCTGGGTCATTATGCAACCCAGTGTCCTAGGAAGAAGAAAAAGGGAGAGGCTTCTGACTCCAAGGAAGCTGCGACTAAGGTGGAGAAAGAAGTCGAGACGGATGATGACTGTGCCATGAGTGCTCATGCACCTCTAGAGAAGAGGTGGGGTGACATCGAGCTGTAGTCTAGAGGACTATAGAAGATGAGGGGCAGGATCCTTAAGGTGCCCAAACTCTTGGACCATATCCAGCTACAGGAGCCCTGAATGATAGTAGCAGGACGACGGATGTCAGTAGAAGCAAGATGCAGAGGTTTGTAGCAGCGCAGTGGGGGTTGCAGTAGTGCGAAAGGCACAAAGGTGTTTGCAACAATGCCAGAGGCACAAAGGAGGTTGCAGCAATGCGAGATGCACAGAGGTGTTTGCAGCAGCACAAAGGCAAAAAAGGTAGCTTCAGCGTCAGGAGGCTTCTGGACTGACAAGGATGTCAGTATTTGGGTAGATCAGTTACTTAGTTCTCAGTAACTGAGTTGCAGGTGCAACAATTAGCAATGGCAGTGATATGGGCAACATGTTGAGAGGGAGATGCAGTATAGATGTAGCAGTGGCAGTGGTAGATCCATGGGCAACAGTATAGGAAGCAACAACATAGTGGATGTAGGGTAGCAGGCCCAACATCAATAGAGGTACCGGTGCTGGAGGATTGGTGTGATGTTCAGTGATGGAGCATTACTAGAGCACATTCCTTGCTAAGAGGGAGTGTTGATTTGTGGTAGCATCGGATGTGCTCTAGCCATGAAAATTGGTGGAGAGGCTAAATCACATGAGATCTCCAAGACCCAAAAATTGTTTGGGGAAATTCCACCTGGTTAGAGAGATATTTTAATGGAGTTAATAAGTCTAAACTTAAGAAAATTAAAATATTTATGGATATTAATATAAAACTGGGTGAGAATGTTCTAAATGAAATGGATCAAGCCAAATCTAATCTTAGCCGTTGAAGACTCAACAGGAAAAGTATAAGAGGAGGCTTGAGGGTCAGTTGGAGATGCACCAAGATTGATCAGTCAGTTTGATTTTCTGGAGCGGGGTTTGCTGAGAAAATTCGAACAAGTGATCTGAGTTGCAGCAAGTACATAGCAAAGAGGTAGAGATAGTGCCAGAGGGTCAGCGCAGTGACTGAGGAGGCTACGCAGACGCAGCAGGAGCCACACAGAGGTAGCTAGAGACTACGCAGAGGCTGAGGGGCCTAAGTGGGTGACGCAGAGGGCCAGAGAGCTGACGCAAAGAGGTAGAAGGCTAACGCAAAGGGTTCTAGAGCTAAGAAGAGGCTAGCAAGGTTGATGCAGAGCCTCGGAGAAGCGCCAAAAGGATTTTTGTGGGGCAGACTAGTGCTGAGAAGCTGAATATCTGTCTCAGAGAAGAGGTAACTGCCATGTAAAAATCTCTTTTGGGTGAGCCAGTTTGGCACCCTGGTTGTACTCAAGAAATATGAATAATAATAAAACCCTCAGAACTGCTGTGCCGGTATTCCCGCATTCGTTTTTTTTTTTCTTTAATTTATTTATTTATTTTATTCCGGGGACGATTGTCCAAAAATAACGGTGTCCCTTGTGTGTTTGTATAGTATTTTAGTTGTTGATCTGTATATGAGTTAACGCTGCATTTGTGTTTATTTTTAGTATTTATATGAATAAGTAACTTGTTAAGGAATAAACAAGTAGGTGAAATAAACCAGATAATGCAATAGGGATTTCTATTGGGTAACATTTAGAAATTCAACATGGTATTAGAGTGTTGCAGATCACAGGAGGACTGAATGCACCAGCATAATCATAAGTATTTGTAGCAGTCGCATTTGTCCCGAGAGACAGAGCTACTCCTAAGTAGAAAGTAGCAAGGAGGGAGTGACCTAGAGGTCCTGTGTCATCATTTCGAGCCAAAGAGAGGGCCAACGCAGAGGTAGAGAGAGGCAAAAGAGGCTCACGAAGAGCCACGTCATCCTACTCGGTCAGGTAGGCTTGATGCAGTTAGCCAAAGGAGTGATTCAACCTTTGTCAGGATTGTGAAAAGCTGGAAGACTCAGTTTCTTATGTTGCTGGGGCATAGGGAGCTGTGGGCAGATTGTGGATTAGGAAGTTGGTGGGGTGTTGTTGCTGTCGAAGTAGAACAGTACCTAACGGGACAAAACCAAGGTAGAGGGAGTCACTGCCTTGACGGATTTCTAACTAAGAAATCTAGATCCGAGTTACAGTTGCAAAGAGGATTGGAGAGGAGTGGATCGACAATTGGTGGGAAATTTCCAGCAGGGAAATCAAGACTTAGAGGGAGTCCAGAAGAGGAGTGGAGATGGCAATGAACGAACTGAGGGATCAAGACAAATTGGGGGGGCCTCCAACTTTGTCATTTGGAAGGCCAAAATCCTGTCTGTTCTGGATAGACATCGCATCAAGGGCTTCGCCTTGAGAATCGTGGCTATTCTAGTAGACCCAGCTGATAATGAAAGGTATGAGGATGCAATGGCGAAAGCAAAGTGCATAATCCTTGATAGGGTCAAGGATCATGTCATACCACATATTGCCGAGAAGAACACGGCAAAGGAGATGTGGGATACTTTGACAACATTGTATCAGGGCACTTTCGTGCAGCAAAAGATTCTATTAGAGAATCAGTTGTGGTTGTATCAGATGCAGATAGATCTATACCTCCTAAGATTTCAAGAGAATTGGGACCAACTTACTTCCATAGGGGCCACACCGGATCAGGAATTCATGGTGAGGACCACCCTGAATGCAATCTCCAAGGAGTGGGAGACATTTGTCCAAGGCATTTTGGGTAGAGCTACTCTTCCAATATGGGAAGAGATGTGAGCAGCGCTTCGCTAAAAAGAGATCAGGCGGTTGACCAAGGTAGGAAGTAGCAGCAAATGAGGTTGAATCAAGAAAGAGGAGGAGGATGCGGCTCTGGCATCTGCGGGACACTTCTTCCTCAGTCACACCATTGAGGAATGTGGTCTTTACATCCATCTGATGTAAATTCCATCGCATCGAAGAGGTAAGAGAGATGATGGATCTATAGGAGTTGTACTTGGCAATTGGAGCAAATGTCTCATCATAACCTTCTCCCTCGTTCTAGGAGAATCCTTAATTTGGCAGCTCAGGGACAAATTCCCTCCATTGGACAATCTTCCTCATACAGAGACGCCTCAAATTGCCCTTGGAAGAATTTAATTAAATTTTTTAAAGAGAAAACCCACAATGGCACAAAAGTCAAGGTCAACCTAATAGACTAATTAGCTCGCCTCCAACGCCTATAAATACCAGTCAAGGCACCTCAGGTTCGTACATATGAAAAATGCGGGGCTCTCTTCACATGTGCCAAGGAGGAAGTCTTCTTTCCTTGTTGACTGAATTCTACTTTTGTTTGGGAGAGTTTGACCAACATTGACCAACTTTGTTTAGCTCATTTGAATTGCTTTGACTAGACTTTGACCTATTTTTGAAGGCTGCATTTATTGGCATAAGGAATAAGGTTTTCTAGGCATTTTGACTGCAATTGACCATTGGCTTTGACCGCAGACCTTCTCTCTCAGTTGACTAGCTTTGACCATGATTTTTGGAGTTGTTTTGACCGAGGTTTGACTAGCATTGAAGGTTGAGTCTCTTGACTGTTGACCGAGCTCTTGGAGGACAGATTGGTCTTTCACTGTTGGATTGGTTAGGGCACATTTGATTGTTGTTGACTTTGAAAGATTTGTAGATTTTGACATTGACCAGATTTGACTTGGGACACTATTGGCTCATCATTTGGTATTGGTTGGTTGGCTTTGTTGGATGGTCAAAGGATTGACTTTGACTCATTGATGAATTGGATCGGTGTACTCTCTTTGTTGAACATTTTATGACAATCTAATAAGAAGAATTTGAAAGGGTTTTCGCCTTGTGGGGTTTTTACCTAGTGTTTGACTAATGTATGTGTCTCTTGTCATTGCTTCTAATTGTCTCTTTTTATACATTGTGTTTATTATTCTATCTACAATTGCTATTTACTACAAGAAGATTGAATTGATTGCTAATTGAAGTTAAGAATTGGGCTAAAGTAATTGTAACAACATAGAACAGTGGAAAATTAACATGGAATTAGAGCCAAGGTGAAGACAAGCCCAAAAAGGAACAAGAGACTAAAGCAATCATCTTTGGAAGAAGCTGAAGAAACACATCTCTTTTGATCAAGATGACTACCTCTTTCTTCAAGGATAATGAGAAGCTGGGTGATTCATCAAACTTTGTTGCTTGGAAGATTAGGTTGGAAGTTATACTGGATGACAATGATGTTTTGGAATGTGTAAGGAAAGGTTCTTGAGCCTCTGGAGAATGTTCCTGCTACCACCAAGTCCAAGTATAAGAAAGGTGAGGTCAAGGCTAAGAAAAATATTATTAATGGTTTTCAAGATCATTTACTTTTTTATAATGGTAGCTTAAGGAAGTCCAAGGACATTTATGATAAGCTAGTTGGGTTGTATCAAGCCAACAATTTGAACCACAGCCTCTCCTTGAAGAACAAACTGAAGGAATTGAAGATGAACAAGGGGGAATTTGTGCAGTCCTATGTCATAGGGGTATCCCAATAAGGGGTCAATTGCAAACTGCTGGTGAGCCTATAGCTGATAGAGATTGGTCACTCAATAAAGTCTTCCTCCTATTTGGGAAACCTTCATCGCTACTATTAGCAACAATAATATATTTCCAACATTTAATGAGCTAGTGGGAAAATGCATACAAGAAGAATCTAGGATGATCTCCAGAGGAAGGATTCAAAAGAAAGAAGAAGGAGAGCCATTGGCATTTGTCACTTAAGACAAGAAAAGGAAAGGTAGAGGAGGTCCATTTAATACAAGGAAGCTTGCTCCAGCATCTAGGGACTCCAAGGTCACAGGTTTGGCCATTATGCTCAAGATTTTCGGAAAACATGAATGCTCCAAGGTCGAGGTACAACAACAAGTGTAGGTTCAACAATAGCAGGTTCAATAAATGAAGAAGAAGAGATGATCGAAGAGGAGAAGATGATAAAAGAAGAATAGATGCTCCGGATGATTGTGTAGAATGCCATCATCCTCAAAAGAAGTCAAGGAACTCTAGGTATGAAAGTAATGCCGCTGCTAGTCAATAGGAATATGTTCCTATTTTTGCCCTTTCTAGTTCTTCTCCTCCAGATTCGCATTATAGTTGGTTGGTAGATAGTGGGGCCTCTAGACACTTCTCTAGGTATAAGAAAGTCCTCTCAAATCTGGTTGAGAGGGAGACAAGTTTGAAGATCATTCTTGGGGACAACTCTACATATCTTGTGATGGGCTTTGGTTCTATCAAATTTGATTTGGAATATGGGGAATCCGTTCTTCTTCACGAAGTAATGTATTTTCCGGGACTAAAGAAGAACTTGGTATCCATATCTGCGTTGGAAGATAAAGGGATGAGGGTAGTTTTCATAAGAGGAAAAGTCCTGACATGGCCTATGGAATCTCGCATGAGGGATGCATTCACATTGGGATCTAGAATTGAAGGACTCTATAGAGTTAATGGTAGACATCTGTTGGCAAAGGTCCATGACACCAATCATCAAAGTGAGCTATGGCACCGAAGGTTGGCACATTTGCATTATATAGTCTTCACATGGCCTATGGAATCCTGCATGAGGGATGCATTCACATTGGGATCTAGAATTGAAGGACTCTATAGAGTTAATGGTATACCTCTATTGGCAAAGGTCCATGACACCAATCATGAAAAGGAGCTATGGCACCGAAGGTTGGCACATTTGCATTATGAATCCCTGCCGAAATTGAAGAAGTTAGTCTTTGGGATACCTCACATTCAAGCTAGTCATGATGGAGTATGTCGAGGATGTGCTAGTGGAAAGAAGACAAAGGTACCATTCCCCTCGAGCAAAAACAAGACTAATGACATTCTCCAACTCAATTCATTATGACCTATGTGGATCCATGCCTGTGCATTATCTTGGTGGCCATATCTATTACATAACCTTTATTAATGATTTCTCGAGGAAGGCATGGATATACTACTTGAAGCATAAAGATGAGGCTTTTGATGTGTTCAAGGACTCCAAGGCGTTAATAGAAAATCAAACAGGGAAGAAAAGCAAGGTCTTTAGGTCTAAAAATGTTGGAGAATATACATCAAATGAGTTTGTTGACTTTTGCAAGCAAGCTTGAATCAGGTTGCAAACTATTGTACCTTATAATCCCGAACAAAATGGAATGGTTGAAAGAAAGAACTGGTCCATTGTGGAAGCTTCTTGAGCCATGTTGCATGATCAAAAGCTATCGAAGTTCCTTTGGGGAGAAGCAACAAATATAGTGCATATGATCAAAGTAGGGCTCCTCATCAAGCCTTGGACAACAAGACTTCTGAAGAAGTATTCACAGGTGTGAATCCTTACATTGGTCATCTCAGGATATTTGGTTGCCTCGTATATTTCCATGTGTCGAAGGACAAAAGGAACAAGCTAGAAGCCACTAGAAAGAAAGGTATGTTTGTTGGATACTGTAAAATTCTAATTCATTTAGAATATATATATATATATATATAGTCAAAGAAAGATCGAGTTTAGCAGGGATGTAACTTTCGATGAAGATAATTCCCTTGGAAAAGCAAGGGACCTTCTTGCGCCTTGTTCTCCTAAGAAGAAGGTGTTGATTTTTGGTAGCATCGGATGTGCTCTAGCCATGAAATTTGGTGGAGAGGCTAAGGCACATGAGATCTCCAACACCCAGAAATCGTTTGGAGAAATTCCACTCGGATGAAGAGATATTAAAATAATTAATATTTTTAATGGGTTCCTAAGTCTAAACTTAGGAAAATAAAAATATTAATGTGTATTAATATAAAATGGGTGAGAAAGTTCTAAGTGACCAGGATCAAGCCAGTTCTAATCTTAGTCGCTGATTAGGGACTTAATCTCGGTTGTTGATTTGTCAATAGGAAAAGTAAAAGAGGAAGCTTGAGGGTCAGTTGGAGACACACGAAGAGAAATCAAGAATTTGATTTTCTGAGGTGAGGTTTGCTGAGGAAATCAAGTTAGTGATCGGTTGCAGTGAGGGGCAGTTCAACAAGGGATTTTCGTTCGAGGCTGAAGAATACATAGCAGAGAGGCAGCGTAGTGCAGGAGAGAACACAGGCCCTAGAAGGGCTAACACCGAGGTAGCAAGAGTTGACGCAAATGATGCAGAAGGCCGTAGAGGCTGATGCAGGGAATGCAAAGGGCTGTAAAGGCTGACATTGGTCTTTAGAGACAGTGTTGGGGAGATTTTGGGGGGAAAATTGAGAGAAGATCAGCGGGGAGAGGGTGGCACAGTTCCAAAGTAGTGCTTGGAGCAACGTTCGCTGTCCAGAACAAGGAACAATCAGAGTTACTGTGGGGTTGATCATTCGGTTGCTAATTTTCTGGAATATCTATCTCCGGATAGAGGTACTACTGCGGATGAAATTCTCCGTTGGGTGAGCCAACTCGGGCACCTTAGTTGTATTCACGAAATTTTCTTAATAATAAAACCCTCATATATGTTGCATCGGTTTTCCTGCATTGGGTTTTCCCGGGGACGATTGTCCAAAAATAACGGCATCCCTTGTGTTATTGTTTCTATTTACTTCAGTGCATGATCTATATATTTGTGAAGGATGCATTTGTGTTTATTTTGATGTTTATGCAATTAAATAACTTGTTAATGTAAAGAACAATTACTTGATAGTAAACCAGAAATTGCAGTAGGGGTTTCTGATGTGTTAGATTAAGGAATTTTCACATGGTATCGGAGCGATTGTAGATTAGAGGCGACTGAAAACACCAACTAAGAAAATCTGAGAATTTGCAACATAGAATCAATTGTCCCGAGAGACAACGCTATTCTAGAGCTGAAGAGGTGAGAGGAGTGACGTAGTGCAGAGAGTGTGATGTAGAGGCTCATGCAGTGCCTACGTTAGCATTCTCAGCCGGGAGAGGAAGATGAAGTAGTTGGGAGGAGCCCACGCAGTAGCTGCGTCAGCTCTCCAGGCCAGCACAGAGGCACAGGGATGTAGATCAGGTTTACGCAGTGCCAAGTCATCTTCTAAGCTAGGAAGGATTGACACAGTGGCTATGAGGAGCTGATCCAGCTCTCACTGTGATTGCGCAAATCCAAAAGGGCTCAGAGTCTTTAGTTTCTGGGGCTAATGGAGCTGAGCAGATTTTGATTTGTGGAGCTGGTGGGATGCTGTTTCTGTGAGTGCAGAACAATGTTTAAGGAGATTGAACCAAGGTAGAGGGAAGCACTACCTTGACATGAGTGCTCATGTGCCTCCAGAGAAGAGGTGGGGAGACATAGAGTTGTAGTCGAGAGGACTACAGAAGAGGGGCAGGATCCTTGAGGTGCCCAAACTATTGGATCACATACAGCTACAAGAGCCCTTAATGATAGTAGCATGATGATAGGTGTCGAGTGGAGCAAGGTGTGATGGAGTAGCAAGGCAATGCTCGAGTACAGAAGTTTGTAGCAGCGCAATGGAGGTTGCAGTAGTGCGAGAGGCACAAAGGTGTTTGCAGCAGTGCAATGGAAGCAAAGGGAGTACAGGATTGCTGTTGAGGTAGCTTCAACATCATGAGGCGCTTCCAAACTGACCAAGATGTCAGTGTTTGGGTGAAGTCAGTTACTTACTTCTCGATAACTGAGTTGCAGTGCATCAATTAGCAGTGGTAGTGCTATGGGCAACATGTTGAGAGGGAGGTACAGTACAGATGTAGCAGTGGGAGTGGTAGTGTCATGGGCAGCAGTACAGGAATCAACAGTGTAGTGGATGTGCGGCAGCAGGCCAAGCATCAACACAAAGGACTGGTGCGGAGGATCAATGTGATGCTTCTATGGTGAAGCATTGCTAGAGCACATTCCTTGATAAGATGGAGTGTTGATTTTTGGTAGCATTGGATGTGCTCTAGCCATGAAATTGGGTGGAGAGACCTAGGCACATGAGATCTCCAAGACCCAAAAATTGTTTGGAGAAATGCCACCTGGGTGAAGAGATATTAAAATAATTAATTTTTTTTAATGGGTCCCTAAGACTAAACTTAGGAAAATAAAAATATTAATGTGTATTAATATAAAATTGGTGAGAAAGTTCTAAGTGACGAGGATCAAGCCAGTTCTAATCTTAGCAGTTGATTAGGTATTTAATCTCGGCCATTGATTCGTCAACAAGAAAAGTATAAGAGGAGTCTTGAGGGTCAGTTGGTGACACACCAAGAGAGATCAAGAATTCGATTTTCTGGGGCGAGTTTTGTTGAGGAAATCGAGTTAGTGATTAGTTGCAGCAAGAGATAGTTCAGCAAGGGATTTTCATCTGAGGTTGAAGAATACATAGCAAAGAGGCAAAACAGTGCAGGAGAGACAGCGCAGGCCCTAGAAGGGTTGACGCAGAGGATGCAGAAGGCTGTAGAGTCTGATGTAGATAGTGCAGAGGACCGTAGAGGCTGACGCTGGGCTTCAGAGGCAGCGCTGGGGAGATTCTGGGGGGTAGACTGACAGTAGATCAACCGGAAGAGGGTGACGTAGTTCCAGAGCAGTGCTTGGAGCATCTTTCGCTGTCCAGTAGAAGGAACAGTCAGAGTCACTATGGGGTTGATCATTCGTTTGCTGATTTGTCAGAATATTTGTCTCTGGATAGAGGTACTACTGCCGAGGACATTCTTTGTTGGGTGAGTCAAATCGGGCACCCTAGTTGTATTCACAAAATTTGCTTAGTAATAAAACCCTCATATATGTTGCACCGGTTTTCCCGCATTGGGTTTTTCCTGCAACGATTGTCCAAAAATAACGGTGTCCCTTGTGTTATTGTTTCTGTTTACTTCAGTGCATGATTTGTATATTTGTGAAGGTTTCATTTGTGTTTAGCTTGATGTTTATGCAATTAAATAACTTGTTAATGTAAAGAACAAGTAGAAAATAGTAGACCAGAAATTGCAGTAGGGGTTTGTTGAGGAGGTAAATCCCCTCTGCGGACAGAGGTGATCCCTACTAGCCTAGACCGGGTCTAGCAACAATCATACAACGCTACAGCGCAAGTTCCTAATTGCAAATTAACAGACCAGTGATGAAGGCCTACTTGGATTCCAACGCTAGTGCTTGTAGAAGAGGTGGTGCTCCCGTTCCTTTGCTCCGGCAGATCACAATCCCCACGATCTCCGTGAATGGACACCTTGCACATACAAGAAACGACACAAACACAAACATAAAATCCAGCATATGCAACTATATATCAGTCAGAAAGGATATAACTCATCATCATCACAAATAACAATAAGAATGGAACCATAACCAATAGTTGTTTATTAATAATTAATCAAAGAAGAATACAACCAAAGTTCTGATGCTAGATTCTCCTTTGGCTGGGTAGTCAGCAGCAGATGTCTCGCAAAGCTTGTTGGGAGTAAGGACAAGCCTCTCTCTTTGGTTCTTGGACAAGAATCTCCTTGCTTGGATTTGGCCTTATGGGAACTAAGAAGGCTCTTGCAGCATGAAGCTCTTGGAAACTTGACAATTCTCAATCTCTGGAACTAGCTTGCCAAGGAAAATGGACAAGCTTTTATAGATGGAGGAAGGGGAGTTGGGATCATCCACAATAATCCTGGGATTGGCCATATCATCAAGGAAGCTTCCATGAGAGGTGGCAAACCACTTCCTCTCTATGGAAATTCGTAGCCAAACCACCCAACTCAAGATAGATGCAGTCCAGGAATTTGTTAGGACGAAACTTCCGCCGTTTGTTTGTTAAAAAACACCATTGATTATGGTTGGCGCGGGTGCGACTATATGACAGAACGCCAACTGGCGCGCCCTCTTTGGAGGATTGCCCCCTTGGCGCGAGTGCTGCACTATGGAACCGCGACAATGGAAAAATAGCTATTTTTATGGGTTTTTAGCAGGAGATGTCTTCAGGGCAAATGAAGCTCATGTTCAGGGGAATGTGATGCAAGTGTTTGCAGGTCATGTCACTTCTCATAGGTCCTGGAATGAGTCCTGCAAGATGCAGGAGAGGGGTAACAGGGACGGTGACAAATTGTTGTGTAACAGATGCCCCCTAAAGCATGAGGCCTGAGAGAGAGAGAGAGGGGTCAAATGTTTTACGAGAACATGTCCAACCGAAAACACTGCTGCCGGAAAACCTGCGTGGAGAAGTACAACTGATACCTCAAGTACATGATATATGTGGTATGGGAGCAGCCATCCATAGCAGAGTACATAAGAATCTAGATCCAAGGTATGGACGCAGCCATCCAGTGAGGATCGATAAATAGACTCAGACATGTTAAATCCCCTCTGCGGACAGAGGCGATCCCTACTAGCCTAGACCGGGTCTAGCAACAATCATACAACGCTACAGCGCAAGTTCCTAATTGCAAATTAACAGACCAGTGATGAAGGCCTACCTGGATTCCAACGCTAGTGCTTGTAGAAGAGGTGGTGCTCCTGTTCCTTTGCTCCTGCAGATCACAATCCCCACAATCTCCGTGAATGGACACCTGCACATACAAGAAACGACACAAACACAAACATAAAATCTAGCATATGCAACTATATATTAGTTAGAAAGGATATAACTCATCATCATCACAAATAACAATAAGAGTGGAACCATAACCAATAGTTGTTTATTAATAATTAATCAAAGAAGAATACAACCAAAGTTCTGACGCTAGATTCTCCTTTGGCTGGGTAGTCAGCAACACATGTCTCGCAAAGCTTGTTGGGAGTAAGGACAAGCCTCTCTCTTTGGTTCTTGGACAAGAATCTCCTTGCTTGGATTTGGCCTTATGGGAACTAAGAAGGCTCTTGCAGCATGAAGCTCTTGAAAACTTGACAATTCTCAATCTCTGGAACTAGCTTGCCAAGGAAAATGGACAAGCTTTTATAGATGGAGGAAGGGGAGTTGGGATCATCCACAATAATCCTGGGATTGGCCATATCATCAAGGAAGCTTCCATGAGAGGTGGAAAACCACTTCCTCTCTATGGAAATCCATAGCCAAACCACCCAACTCAAGATAGATGCAGTCCAGGAATTTGTTAGGACGAAACTTTTGCCATTTGTTTGTTAAAAAACACCACTGATTATGGTTGGCGCGGGTGCGACTCTATGACAGAGCGCCAACTGGCGCGCCCTCTTTGGAGGATTTGCCCCCTTGGCGCGAGCGCTGCACTATGGAAACACGCCAATGGAAAAAGAGCTATTTTTAGGGGTTTTTAGCAGGAGATGTCTTCAGGGCAAATGAAGCCCATGTTCAGGGGAATGCAATGCAAGTGTTTGCAGGTCATGTCACTTGTCATAGGTCCCGGAATGGGTCCTCCAAGATGCAGGAGAGGGGTAACAGGGATGGTGACAAATTGCTGTGTAACAGGGTTTCTAATGTGTTAGATTCAAGAATTTTCACAGAAGGATGATGATATGGATCTACTAGAAGGTCCTTTTGTGCCGGAATCTGAGAAGGACATTGTTGATGATCCGATGGAGTTGATTGACCCTTTGGACCCTCCTCCAAGTGATCCTTCTGCCAAGAAGAGACCATTATGTCTACGAGATACATTACAAGATGATGAGAGACATATTCCTGCTAAAGGGACCTTTATAGAATCAAGAAGCCATGCTAGTATCAGGAATACATTGTACCCATGAGCACTATCACGGAGGCTGAGCCTCCCACCTTTGAAGAAGTGGTGAAAGAACAAGTTTGGAAGGGTTCTATGGCCAAAGAGTATGAATCGACTATGAAAAATGATCTATGGGATGTCATTCCAAGATGAAAAGAAAAATCTATTGTAACTTCAAAATGGCTATATAAAATCAAGCATGGAGCCGATGGAAGCATTGAGAAATATAAAGCAAGGTTCATGGCTCGAGGTTTCTCCCAGAAAGAGGGAGAAGAGTATGATGATATATTTGCTTACGTTGCCTGCCACACTACCAGTAGATCGATTCTTGCCCTTGTTGGTAGTCAAGGTTGGACACTCCACTAGATGGATGTAAAGATGACATTTCTTCATGGCATACTACAAGAATAAGTATATGTTGAAAAACCTTAGGGATTTGAAGTGAAGGACAAAAAAAATCATGTTTGCAAGATGAAGAAATCATTCTATGGCTTGAAGCAAGCCCATAGAGCTTGGTAGTGAGCATTTGATGCTCGAGTGTAAGAGGGAGTTGGCCTCTGAATTCGAAATGAAGGATCTTGGTATGATACAATACTTCATGTGATTAGAGGTTTGGCATAGACTTGAAGAGATTTTCCTTTCTCAAGGAAAATATGTCGTGAAGCTGTTGGAAAGATTTGGAATGACAAAATGAAAATCCTTGGCCACCCCGATGGAGATGAACTTCAAAAATTTGTATGGAGATGCTGTTGGACCTAATTTGGCGAACCCTTTTGAGTATCGACAGTTGATTGGGGCTTTGATGTTCCTTGTGATCTGCCGTCCAAACATATGCTATGCGGTGAACACTTTGACTCAGTTCATGATTGATCCCCTTCATGCACATTGGTTTGCTGCCAAACACATACTGAGATATTTGCATGGGACGATTAACCTTGGTCCGAGATATGCTATCGGAGATGTACGACTACATGGATACATCGATGTTGATTGTTAGTTTCTGTAGCATTGGAGGTGTTCTAGTCTCAAAACTTTGTGGAGAGGCTAAAAGATAGGAGTTCTCTATAACTCAGAAATTGTTTTTGAAAATTCCACCTAGAAGTTTCTCAATTAGATAATTAGCCTATTTTTTAATATTTCCTAACTCTAAACGTAGGAAATCTGGTTAATTAATCAATATTAATTGATGTAAGGTGTGAATGATCTAGAAACATACAAATCGACAGGGAATTAATCTGGCCCCTTGATTAAGTTTTAATCTTGGCTGTTGGAGGTCCAAGAGAGGATTATAAGAAGTCGATGGGTAGATGGAGAATACACTTGAGGGGTTCGATTTTCTTAGAGAGTTCGATTTTTCAAGAGATCCAGCGGTTGCCGGAAGAGTTCGAGCTTGAGAAGGAAGCAAAGACAGAGAAGGGTAGAGATAGTGAGGTCGGAGGAGGCTTTCCATATTCAACGAGTACATTTGCAGAGACGCAGAGATAGCCACAGTGAGGCTAACGCAGAAGCCTCTAGAGGCAGTGCCATTTTGCTGGAGAGAAGTCGAGTTTTAGTTCCAGAGGCTAGGAAAGGGTTCAAGAAGGTTGGATAAACAATTTCTCATCAATTGGCAGACAAGACAGCTATAGGAGAAACTAATTTAGGTTATGTGTGGGAAGAGACTACGCAAGAGTGACGCAAGCCTATGCAAACTAGTTTGGACAACTCACTTGGAGTTGTAGTCAGAGCCCAATTTTTCTTGTGGGTGTTGATTTGGGGTAGCATCGGAAGTGCTCTAAGCCTCAAATTTTGTAGGGAGGCTTGGGCACATGTATTCCAAAGAACCCAGAAAGCGTTTTCAAAAATTCCACCCATAAGTGATTCTATTAAAATAATTAATATTTTTATTAGGGTTCCTAAGTCTAAACTTAGGAAAATTAAAATATTAATGGGTATTAATCTAATCATGGGTGAAACTGCTAGAAAAAGACATCGATCAAGCCAAAACGATCTGAGCCTTTGATTAAGATTTAATCTAGGCCGTTGGTTGTCTAACAAGAAGATATAAGAAGGGGCTTGAGGGACATTTGGAAAACACACTAAGAGATCAAGGAAATCGATTTTGTTGAAGTGAGAAGTTCTCAGGAGGAAAATTGATTGAGGAGATTTCTTGTAGTAGAGGGGTAGTGAGAATCCAAAAGAAGAAATTTTCGGAGAGTACGAGGTCGAGGACAAAAATATATCTAGAGGAAGGTTGATGTTGGCCCACGTAGTGATGTCGCAGAGGTAGCACAATCCTTGAGGGGAAGTCGAGATTCAGTTGTCGGAAGCCGGGGTGTGAGTCCGAGAGGTAGAAAATTGATTTTCTGAGCTAGCAGAGGATCTGGAATAGCGGTAGCGTAATACCCAACAGGGGTGATGCAGAAACTGTGACGTAGAGCCTCCAGTTCAACAAGGTCAGTCACTGATTCTCCCAGTGACAGCGTGAGATCATTTCACTAGTCTTTTGTTCAATATTCTCTTTGTATTGGATTGCTAGTTGAGCATCTTAGAATTGTACTGAGATTTTCTCCTACATAATAATAAAACCCTCAGAGTTGCTGCACCGATTTTCCTGCATTGGGTTTTTTCTGGGGACTATTGTCCAAAATAACGGTGTCCTATGTGTTTCTATTTTCCTTTCTTAGTTTCTATGTTTGTAATGATCCTAAATAGGAATACAAGTGATAATAAGCAAATAATCTGTGTAGCAATTCATAAAAACAAAATACATTTTAAGCATCCACAGAAACGCCGTAAATAGGGAACTATTGAGTCATTCTATTAAGTTTCTGAAGGCAAAATAAAATAGATACAAGATGGTGCACCTGAGCTTGTCTCAATAAACAAGCATGACCAAACTTGGGTGGGAAAATGGCTGCGTTGAACGCTGCCCAACTGTTGCACCAATCTGCAATCGCTACCCAGAAAACTGCCTCTCTATTGAAGTTCGAATGGCTGGAAAGTGCGCTTATACTGCCCAGAAATTTATCTACTTTTAACCCCAGACTCCTTGGCCTAAACCCAAAAAAACCTAGAAAGGATTTTGGATGGTTTAGACTTCTGAAATTCGATCCCCTTGGAGCCTCATTTTAATTGCAGCTGCAAGACTCGGCCTGCTGGAAACTGCATGTCAATCCTTCCTAAAAACCCCAAAAGTGTTGGGTTCACCATTGCTATCCAACCCATGACTTCTCGAATGAGGTCTTGGCCAAAATCACCTGCTCCCAAGCCCCACATAAATCTGTTGAGTGGCCTCTGCGCTGTCCCTCAACCCAACAATTAGAACTGTTGGAATGCTGGCTTAACAGACTGTAAGATGCAGCAAGAATGTTGGTCTATTGCTGCTACCTCAACTCTCTAACTCCCCAGCAAACAAGCTGATCTTTGTTGGCCTCTATCTCCCTCTGCATATTCTCTGGTTGCCCAGAAATACGCACTCCCTGCTCTGCGTTGGTTAATGGTGCTATTTCATTGCCTCGAAACTCCTGAAATCCTTGTTGAACTGCCTCTCTAGGGCGGGCATGGATGGTCCCCCGAAGTAGAGGTTGAATCTCCCGCTTGAGAGACTCATGGCTCAACAACCGGTTCACTCAACTAAACAGCAGAGTGAATAGTTGAGTAGTTTGTTTGCAAATGTCAAAGATGAAACCAAAATGAGAGTTGCTCTGTGCTTATAACTCCTTGGACCTCCTTAGCCTCATGTGGGCCCCTCCATCCACCCATTTGACTTTCACTCTAAGCTATTCGAATGAGCTAATTCAAACTCCCATGTGGGTGGCCCCCACATTCTACTAGTAGCGAAATAAAGTCGATTTGCCTCCTAAGTCCGTAAGTCGAAAGTGTGGGGTCCTCTTCCTTAGTGAAAACTGTGCAAAATTGTGTAGCAGCGCCCCATTATAAATGTGTTTGAGAAGGGACATGATAGTCCTCCCTTTCCAACTGTTGCTTTCCCTCAAGCAACCTCAAAGTTGGGTGCTCCAATATGTACTCACCCTCCCAGGTGGCATCCTCATTCGACGAGTTCTTCCAGCGCACCAAGAACTCCCTGATGGTCCTGCTCCTCAGTTTCCTTTCCCTGCCCTCCAAAATGGCCTCCGGTTCCAAAACCAAGTGGCCCTCATCATCTAATGGGGGTAGATCAGCTACTGCTTTCAACTGTTGTCCCAACACCCTTTTAAGGCATGAGACATGAAGAACGGTGTGGATCCTGCTCCCCTGAAGCAGTTCTAGCTCATAGGCCACCTCCCCAACTCGTTTACTCACCCGGTAGGGCCCATAGAAGCATGGCTATAGCTTCTTGGCCCCCTTCTGCTTTAGTGTGGACTGCCTGTAAGGTTACAGCTGGAGGTATACCAAATCCCCCTCCTCGAAGTGTTT
This sequence comes from Pinus taeda, assembly GCA_000404065.3. Lineage (NCBI taxonomy): Eukaryota > Viridiplantae > Streptophyta > Pinopsida > Pinales > Pinaceae > Pinus > Pinus taeda. The sequence goes on along the minus strand of APFE031194404.1, from coordinate 81,364 downwards.
CTCTGTCCTGTGCTGGTCCGCGTAAACTTTCTGCTGATTTTGGGCTATCACCAAATTATCCCTGAGAGCCTTGAGGATATCTTAGCTCTCTTGGACCTAGTCTTTGGCCTTTGGGGCCCAGTTGTCTCCAAAAACAATATCAACAAAAGTCTAATGCATCATATCCATAAAGAGCACGGAAAGGAGTCATACCGATGGATATGTTGTGCGTGGTGTTGTAGCAGTACTCGCCCAGATGCAACCACCGAATCCAAGTCCTCTGTTGACTGGTCATGTAGTTCCTCAGGTACCCCTCCATGCACTGATTAACTCTCTCGGTCTGGCCGTCTGTCTAAGGGTCGTAGCTGGTACTGGAAGTGAGCTCAGTCCCGAGCAGTTTGAAGAGTTCCTGCCAAAAACCTCCCATGAATTTGCTGTCCCTGTCGCTCACTATGTTCTTGGGGAGCCCATGCAATCTGAAAATCTCCTGGAAGAACAGTTCAGCAACTTGTGTAACCGTGTACCTGGTGGGGATGGCGAAAAAGTGGGAAAATTTGGTCAACCTATTGACCACTACGTAGATGCAGTCCTTTCCCTGCAGTGTGGGGAGCCCTGTGATGAAATCCATAGAAATACTTCCCCATTTCCCTGTAGGGATGGGAAGTGGTTGTAGCAATCTTGCGGGGTGGATCAGTTCCCCTTTGTTCCTCTGACAAGCCTCACACTCCTGTACGCGCTGCAGCATGTCCCCCTTGAGGCCCGTCCACGTGAATCTCTCCCTAACAACCATATATGTTTTCCGGAACGCTTGGTGCCTGGATAGTGGTGAATCATGTGTTGCCTAGAGCACCCTCTCCCTCAACTGCGAGTTGGGCACTACGAAAATGTGCCCCTTGTAATAGATGACCTCATCCATCACTCGGTAACGCTCATCTACATGGGTACCCTCCAATGTCTTGCATGCCCTCTTGTCTTTGGAGCACTCCACCAACAACTAAGCCTTCCAATCATGGCAGATGCCCATGAGGGATAACATAGTTGGTCTTCGAGATAGAGCACCGGCCACCACATTGTGCTTTCCCCGCACATACTCTATATCGAAGTCATAGGCCTGCACCTTGTTGACCCATCTCCTGCTTGTCATTTAGGCCCTGTTGCCCCATGAAATGTTGAACACTGTTTTGATCAGTGTTCACTAGAAACTTGTTGCCCACCAAGTACTAGTGGAACTTGGCCAATGCATGCATAATGGCTAGCATATCCTTGTCATATATGGAATATGACAACTCATGCGGTAGGAGCTTTCGACTCTCGAAAGCAATGAGATTCCCCTCCTGTGACAATACTGCTCCAACTCTTACCCCAGATGCATCACACTCCATTGTGAATGGCTAGGAAAAATCCGGAAGTGCCAAGACCAGGCAACTACTCATTACCTCCTTGAGGTGGTCGAAGCCAATCTGTGCCCCATTAGTCCATGCGAAAGCCCCTCTCTTGTTCAAGTCATTCAAGGGCACTGCCAACTGTGAGAACCCTTTGACAAACTTCCGATAGTAGGTGCAAATGCCCAAGAAGCCCCTCAGCCTAGTCACATCTCGGGGTATTGACCAATCTCGGATGGCCCTGATCTTCTCCTCTTGTACCTTCACCCCATCAGCACCAATGATAGGCCCTAGGTAGAGCATCTCGGTCAACCCAAAATCACACTTGGAGAGCTTGGCATAAAACAGCTGCTCCTCTAGAATGCGTAGTACCTCCTCCAAGTGTTGGAGGTGCTCCTCCCATGTCCGACTGTAAATCGGAATGTCATCGAAGAAAACTAGCACGAACCTCCTCAACTCTCCTCGAAAGACATGGTTCATGCATGATTGGAAGGCGGCCGAAGCTTTGGTCAGCCAAATGGCATGACTAGGAACTCAAAGTGCCCATAGTGGCACCGAAAAGTTGTCTTTCGGATATCCTAATCCCTTACCCTGATCTGGTGGTACCCTGAATGCAGATCAATCTTAGAGAAGTACTTGGCTCGTCCAAGCTCATCCATCAGCTCATTTATGCGGGGAATAGGGTACCTATTCTTCAATGTCTTCCGGTTGGGTGCCCGATATTCAATGCACATCCGAAGGGTTCCATCCTTCTTCTTCACCAGTACTACTGAAGAAGCGAAGGGATTGGAAGCAACTCCTGGATGGCTTTCTCTATCTCGTCCTTATAGGCCTTGGGATGCCTATAAGGGGTGGTAATCACTGCATGCACACTCGGATCCAACTCAATAGTGTGCTCAAACCCCCTATCTAGTGGCTGCCCGAGTGGAATGTCCCCAAACACCGCTCCATACCTATCCAACAAACCCTGTAAGTTTGTCGGTGGTGGTTGAGCTTGTCCCTCAGCCTCTGAGATCCTCAGCTCAACTGCCCATGCAATGTCTACATGTCATAAGTCTTCCTCCGTCCTGTAGGCTGAAACTGTTTGAGTTGGATAACATTGCATGCCCCTCAAAACTACCAGTTTTCCATCCGGCCCACTGAACTCCATCTCTGGCTTCCTCCAATTTGTCGTGAGTTGCCCAAGGGAATACAACCATTGGATACGCATCACCAAGTTGGTGTCTGACACATTGATCAGAAAGAAATGGTCTGTCATAGAGTAGTTCCCCATAACTACTGTCAAGGAGGGAACATATCTAGTGCGGTGTCTCGTACGATCACCTAGTACTAGGACTAAACAATCCTTGAACTCAACCATGGTGAGGCCCCTCCTTTGCACCAACTGGGCATCTATGAAATTGTGGGTAGCCCCACTGTCAACTAGAGGTGATACCCTCTGCCCCTTTACAGTGTCTGTGATCCTCGGTGTCAAAAATTTGGGAATCCTGCATAAGGAAGCAAGGACTCCCCCAACTGCGGCAAGGGATTCCCCACCCTGTGGAGGTAGAGGTGGTGGTGGTGGCCCTCAATCCTACTCCATATCATCCTCTTGGTCACTATCAAAAAAGACCTCAATGTAGTATTCTCTGCTGGCAGTGCACCAATGCACCGATGGCCTGGTGCCCAAGGCTCCCTGCATGCGAAGCACAACTTCCTCCTCCTGAGGTCCTTTCGTGTCTCATCATCTAATTGCCCCCTCCCCTGTGTGGTCTTCTGAGGTGGAGTTCTAGTCTCATGCCCCTTTTGTGGAAATGGGGTCCGTGCTGAAAATGGTGCTCTAGTCTTGGGGATGGCCCCCATGCAATGTGGAGGGTCTGCGTAACTTCACTAGTCCATTCAGGGGCTCAAGAAAGCCCTCAATGAAGGTATACACCTTCATTGCCTCGGATAGATCTGGAACCATCACTGACACTCACAAAAAATTGGAGATGTACTGCTTCGGGTTGCTTGTTTGGCGCATTTGGGTCAACTCTCTAAAGTGGGCCTCTTGTTTATTTGTGGTAGCATCCGATGTGCTCTAGCTATGAAAATTGGTGGAGAGGCTAAAGCACATGAGATCTCCAAGACCCAGAAATGGTTTGGGGAAATTCCACTCGGTAAGATAGATATTAAAATAATTAATATTTTTAATGGGGTTCCTAAGTTTAACTTAGGAAAACTAAAATATTAATGGGTATTAATATAAAATTGGGTGAGAATGTTCTAAATGACATGGATCAAGCCAAATATAATCTTAGCCGTTGATTAGGGACTTAATCTCGACCGTTGAAGACTCAATAGGGAAAGTATAAGAGGAGGCTTGAGGGTTAGTTGGAGATACACCAAGATTGATTAGTCAGTTCGATTTTCTGGAGTGGGGCTTGCTGAGAAAATTCGAACAAGTGATTAGTTGCAGCGAGGGGCAGTGAGTCCATAGTAGAGAGGCAAGGATAGTGCTTGAGGGTCATCGTAGTGATTGAAGAGGCTGACGCAGAGGCAGATAGAGCTACATAGAGGTAACAAAAGCTACGCAGAGGCAACTAGAAACTGCGCAGAGGCTGAGGGGCTTGCGTGGGTGACGCAAAAGGCCAGAGAGCTGATGCAGAGGGCTAGAGTGCTGACGCAGAGCCAAGAGGAAGCGCCGGAAGGATTTTCGTGGGGCTGACTAGAGTTGAGAAGTTGAATATCTGTCTCCAAGAAGAGGTATCACTGCCGTGTAACAGTCTCTGTTGTGTGAGCCATTTCGGCACCTTAGTTGTACTCAAGAAATCTGCATAATAATAAAACCCTCAGAACTGCTGCACCGGTTTTCCCGCATTGGGTTTTTCTGGGGACAATTGTCCAAAAATAACGGTGTCCCTTGTGTGCTTGTTTCAGTCTTTCGGTTGATGATCTGTATATGAGTTAAGGTTGCATTTGTGTTTATTTCAGTATTTATATTTATAAATAACTTGTCAATGGAATAAAAAAGTAGGAGAAATAAACCAAATAATGCAATAGGGATTTCTAATGTGTCAGACTTAGAAATCTCAACATGGTATTAGAGGATTGCAGATCATAGGAGGACTGAAGGCGTCAACAATATCGGAAATTTGCAGTAGTAGCTGTCTTGAGAGACAAAGTTGCTCCTAAGCAGAAGGCAGTAGAGGAGTGACGTCGAGGGCTTGTGTCATCATTTCGAGCCACAGAGAGGACCAACACAGAGGCAGAGAGAGGTAGAAGAGGCTCACGTAGAGCTACGTCATCCTACTCATCCAGGTAGGCTTTACGTAGTTGGCTAGAGGAGCGATTCAGCATTTGCCGGGATTGTGCAGAGTTGGAAGGCTTAGTGTCTTCAATTGCTGTGGCCTAGGGAGTTGCGGGCAGATTGTGAAAGCTGGTGGGGTGTTGTTTCTGTCGAAGCAGAACAGTACTTAACAGGACTCTATTCAAGGTCGAGGGAGTCGCTACCTTGACGGATTTCTAGCCAAGAAATCTAGATCCGAGTTGCAGTTGCAAAGATGATTGGAGAGGAGCGGTTCGACAATTGGCGGGAAGATTTCCAGCAGGGAAATCAGGACTTAGAGGGAGATTTCTAGGAGGGAAGTCGAAACTCAGAGGGAGTCCAGAAGAGGAGCAGAGATGGTAGTGAACGGACTGATGGATCAGGACAGGTTGGACAGGGCTTCCAACTTTGTAATTTGGAAGGCTAGGGTCCTCGCAGTCCTAGATACACATGGCATCAACGGCTTCACCTTGAGAATCGTGGCTATCCCATTTGACCCAGCTGATAATGAAAAGTATGAGGATGTGGTGGCAAGGGAAAACTGCATAATCCTTCATGGGGTCAAGGATCATGTCGTACCACATATTGTTTCGGTATTTTAGTTGATGATCTTCATATGAGTTAAGGCTGCATTTTTGTTTATTTCAATGTTTATATTTATAAATAACTTGTTAATGGAATAAACAAGTAGGAGAAATAAACCAGATAATGCAATAGGGATTTATAACGTGTCGGACTTAGAAATCTCAACACCTCTAGATCTTTGTGATCAAAATGGTCCATCACCCTGTTGGTGAAGTCCTCATAAGAAGCCATGTGAGCATGCCCTAGGATGGTTAAGCCATGAAACCACCAATCACGGGCTCCCCCCTCCATGTACAGCGTGGCCATCTTGATGACTTCCTGCTCTGTCATCCGGTTGAGTTGGAAGTAGGTGCCCATCTTCTGAACCCAAACCCTGGCTGTGCCATTGAAAGTAGGGAAATACATCCTCCCTATGGTCCTCTGCTGCTCGTAGTTCTGGGTCCCCTATCCCCCATGTCCCTTGTTCTTCTCGCTTTGCTTGAGCTTGCAGTAATCTCTGAAGGAGAGGGCTTCCTTAAAGTCTTTATCCATAGACTGCCACTCTTTGAAATAGTCTCCCATTTGAGGGGGATCTTCCCCTCTTGCAAGTTCGATTTGTGCCATCACACAAAAGAAGTCAGTGTAGCACGAGTTGGCACACTGGCTAATGAGTGCTGCGCTGCTGGGAAATAGAAACTGTCTAGGAGTGGTCCTCTTTCTGTTCTGCGACTTGATCTCTTCTAACATGTCTTTCTGGCCCTTGGCTATGTCATTCAGGGCCCTCAGGAGGCTATCGAAAGCCATCTCTTCCCTTCTCTTGGGTTCCACCATGTCCTCCGCCTTTACCATTGCTTTCCCTCTGTCCTCCGTGCCTGGAGTAATCTCCGGCTCTCCTTCTCTGCTCCGGTACTTTTTCCTTCGGTAGGTGATGTTCTGCTGGTCCCCTTCTCTCGTAGGAAACAATCCCCATAGCTGATCCAAGAACTAGGCTTTGATACCACTTTAATGATCCTAAATAGGAATACAAGTGATAACAAGCAAATAATTTGTGCAACAATTCATAAAAACGAAATACACATTAAGCATCGAAAGAAAAGCTATAAATAGGGAACTGTTGAGCTATTTTATTAAATTTTTGAAGTACAATAGATAGCAAGATGGTGCACCTGAGCTTATCTCAATGGACAAGCATGACCAAACCCAGGTGGGAAAATGGCTGAGTTGAAGGTTACCTACCTGCTGCACCAATCTGCACTGCGTTGCCTAGAAAGCTGCCTCTCTGTTGAAGTTTGAATGGCTGGAAAATGCACTTATACTGCCCAAAAAATTATGTGCTTTTAACCGAGACTCCTTGGCTTAAACCTAGAAAAAACCAGAAAGGATTTTGGCTGGTTTAGACTTCTGAAATTCGATCCCCTTGGAGCCCCACTTCAGTCGCAGCGAGAAAACTCGGCCCATTGGAAACTCCCTGTCAATCCTTCTGAAATTACCCCCAAAGTGTTGGGTTCACGCTAGCTATGCAACCCTTGACATCTCGGATGAGCTCTTGGCAAAAATCCCCTGCTCCCAAGCCCCACGAAAATATGCTGAGTGGCCACTGCGCTGTCCCTTAACCCAGCAATTTGAACTGCTAGAATGGTGGCTCAGCTGGCTATAAAACCCAACAAGAATGTTGGTCTATTGCTGTTACCTCAGCTCTCTAACTCCCCGTCAAACAATCTGATCTCTGCTGGCTTCTATCTTCCTATGCGTATTCTCTGGCTGCCTAGAAATACGCACTCCCTGCTCTGCGTTGGTTAATGGTGCTATGTCATTGCCCCAAAACTCCATAAATCCTTGTGGAACTGCATCCCTAGGGCGAACACGGATGGTCCCTCAAAGTAGAGGTTGAATCTCTTGCTTCAGAGACACGTGGCTAAATCGCCGGTTGACTCAGCTAAACAACATAGTGAACAATTGAGTAGTTTGTTTGCAAATGTCAAGGAAGAAACCAAAATGGGAGCTGCTCTCTTCTTATAACTCCTTGGGCCTCCTTAGCCTCATGTAGGCCCCTCCATACACCCATTCGACTTTCTCTCCAAGCTATTCGAATGGGCTAGTTCGAACTCCCATGTGGGTGGCCCCCACATTCCACTAGGAGCCAATAAAGTTGATTTGCCTCCTAAGTCCCTAAGTCAAAAGTGTGGGGTGCTCTTCCTTAGTCAAAACTGTGCAAAATTGTGTAGCAGCACCCTATTACAATTGTGTTTGAGAAGGGACATGGCAATGTTTCAGAATTATATTGAATTTTGTGTAGGTTGCTTCAGTCATTTACTTCAATATTTCAAGAAGAAATCTGAAATAAGTTTGTAATGTAATTTACGATCTAGGTGAAGTAGATTCAGTTGGTTGCAGTAGGATTCATGAGATTGTTAGATCTAGGAATTTTCACGGTGGGTTGAGGGAAATTCCTCATTAAATTTTTGCCAATAATTTTCTCTCTACGATAGCCAGATTCAGCATCTTGTTGTACTCATAATTTCTCACTGCTGCATAATAATAAAACCCTCAGTTGCTGTATCGATTTTCTCAAGTTAGGTTTTTCCTTAGATGTTTGTCCAAAAATAACTTTGTTAGTTTTGAATGCGTGTGCTAACATTTCTCAATATCTAGCTGTTGGGTGTAATAAACAACCTAACATTTAACTGTCAATTCGAGCATTCATAAACTTTTAGGCGCAACACTGGAAATGCGAGAGAGATCCCCTAGCAACCTACAAATTAAATTCTAGTCTAACTTGCACATCAATCTCTTTATAGATTCCTGCATACAACAATTAATTCAAATCCTACACTCAAAGGCAACTTGAGAAAACACCAATCCTACAATCCTTATTGACAACTAAAAGCAAACCTCATTCTAACAAATGGAAAACAAACCTGCATTATTAACAAATGCAAAAGAAACCATAGCTATTGGCAAACGAAAGGCACAACCCTAATTAATCAACAAACAAATTCTGGCAAGAAAGCAACCCTAATTATAGGCAAAAAGAGGGGTAAACCTTAGCTATTGTTTAACAGGAAACCAAGCAATGGCTATTGTTACTGTTCAAACAAGCAGGGGATCTAAAGGGGATCCCTAAAGGCGCAATGCTAGGCCAAGGGAAACAAATCGAGACTTAGCTCACTGTCACCTGAGCTAAGGCTCCCTTCTATGTACAGACTTTCACCGATGGGAGAATACCTGATATGTATGGAGTTACTAATGAATGATAAATCATTGGATATGAGTGACCCAAACAAACCCTTTCCCAAAAAAGTTTGAAGGATGGAGCTTGGTTGCTTTCTAATCAAGGCACTATGTATTCTAGGGAAAGGAAGAGAGGATTTTGAGGGTTAGGTTTATGGGATAAGACTTGTGAAGGAGTTCCCCAATCCTTAAAATCCTTTTTAGAATTGGTATCCTGGATGGTTATAGAAGAATGATCTTTTAATGGAGCGGGACCACACGGGACCAAGTGGACCCAGTCTAGTGTATGAGGAAAGTATGTAGCAACCAATGATATTCTTACCCTAGAAAAGGTGGGGAAAAGATCAAGGAAAGTATTTTCACTTAAAGATGTTGCTTTGACCCTATGAGGTACTCATGTTTGCAGGTTGAAGAAAGCATTCTATGGCTTGAAGCAAGCCCCTAGAGCCTGGTAGTGAGCCTCTGATGCTCGAGTGTAAGAGGGATTTGGCCTATGAATTCAAAATGAAGGATCCTGGTATAATGCATTACTTCTTGGGATTAGAGGTTTGGAAGAGACCCAAAGAGATTTTCCTTTCTCAACGAAAATATGTCGTGAAGCTATTGGAAAGATTTGGAATGACAAATGAAAATCCTTGGCCATCCCAATGGAGATGAACTTCAAAATTTTGTGTGGATATGTTGTTGGACTTAATTTGGCGAACCCTTTTGAGTATCGTCAGTTGATTAGGGCATTGGTGTTCCTTGTGAACACCCATCCAAACATATGCTATGCGGTGAACATTTTGAGTCAGTTCATGATTGATCCCCTTCATGCACATTGGGTTGCTGCCAAACACATACTGAGATATTTGCATGGGACAATTAACCTTGGTTCGAGATATGCTACTGGAGATGTACCACTGCATGGATACATCGATGCTGATTGTTAGTTTCTGTAGCATCAGGGGTGTTCTAGTCTCAAAACTTCGTGGAGAGGCTAAAACATAGAAGTTATCCATAACTCAGAAATTGTTTTTGGAAATTCCACCTAGAAGTGTCTCAATTAGATAATTAGCCTATTTTTTAATATTTCCTAATTCTAAACTTAGGAAATTTGGTTAATTAACTAGTATTAATTGAGATAAGGTGTGAATGATCGAAAACATACGAATTGACAGGGAATTAAATTGGGCCCTTGATTAAGTTTTAATCTTGGCCGTTCGAGGTCCAACAGAGGATTAGAAGAAGCCAATGGGTAGATGGTGAATACACTTGAGGGGTTCGATTTTCTTAAAGAGTTCGATTTTTCAAGAGAGCCAGCAGTTGCCAAAAGAGTTTGAGCTTCAAAAGGAAGCAAAGATAGAGAAGGGTAGAGACACTGAGGTCGGAGGAAGCTTTCCATATTCATCGAGTGCATTTGTAGAGAAGCAGAGATAGCCACAGTGAAGCTGACGCAGAAGCTTCTAGAGGCAATTCCATTTTGCTAGAGAGAAGTCAAGTTTCAGTTCCAGAGGCTAGGAGAGGGTTTGAGAAGGTCGGATAAACAATTTCTCATCCATTTTGATGATAGGACGTCTATAGGAGCCATTGATTTAGGCTGTGTGGTAAGAGACTGCGGAAGAGTGACACAAGCCTATGCAGACCAGTTTGGATGACTCACTTGGAGTTGCAGTTAGAGCCTAGATTTTCCTGTGGGTGTTGATTTGGGGTAGCATCAGATGTTCTATAAGCCTCAAATTTTGCAGGGAGGCTTGGGCATATATATTCCAAAGAACCCAGAAAAGGTTTTGGGAAATTCCACCCAAAAGTTATTTTATTAAAATAATTAATATTTTTAATGGGGATCCTAAGTCTAAACTTAAGAAAATTAAAATATTAATGGGTATTAATCTAATCGTGGGTGAAACTTCTAGAAAAAGACATGGATCAAGCCAAAACGATCTGAGCCTTTGATTAAGATTTAATCTAGGTCTTTAGTTGTCCAACAGGAAGATATAAGAAGGGCCTTGAGGGTCATTTGGAAAACACACTGAAAGATCAAGGAAATCGATTTTATGAAGTTAGAAGTTCTTAGGAGGAAAATTGATTGAGGAGATTTCTTGTAGTAGAGGGGCAGTGAGAATCCGGAAGAAG
>APFE031194404.1:33648-49000 GCA_000404065.3 Pinus taeda | reverse complement strand
TGAATTGTGGTATGGACATGTTCCTTCGGTAAAACATCTCAGGGTCTTTGGTTCCACCTGTTATGCTTTGATACCAAAGGTACATAGAAACAAACTTGGTGCTCGAAGCCATAAGTGTATCTCCCTAGGGTATTCAAACACCTCCAAAGCATACCGCCTCTATGATGAAGTAAATAAAAAGTTTGTTGTATCTAGAGATGTAATTTTTCTGAATCGTCCAAATTTGACAATGTTGTTGAGCGGCAACTTGATCGCTTGGATAGATTCGCAAAAACAAAATCATTTCAAGAATTTGATAATCAGATTCCACATCTTGAAGGGGGGATTTCTAATCTAGATCAACATGTGGAAACTTCTTTTGAATAACACTCTCCCCCGCATGAAACTCCAACAACTGATGATGCTTTAAGTGATGTAATTGATAGAATTGGGAGACTCAATCTTGATTTAGTCCCAACTCAATCAAGAGCAGCCTGGACCATCTCAGAAAGTTCCCCCAAAGTGGTTGACAAGACACTTGAAGGTGTTCATCTTGATGAAATTGGAAAAACAGGAACCATAAATTCAAACCAGCAAATGGAGGTGATGTAGATGACTCTAATTCACCTTTTGATATGGATGTTTCTTATGATTGTGAATTGAACTTGTCTACAGATTTTGAACCAACTTCCTTTAAAGACGCTGCTTCTCATGATGAATGGAAAGAAGGGATGCAAAAGGAGTATGATGCGCTCATAAAGAACGGCACTTGGAAGCTGGTTGATCCTCCATTTGGAACCAAACCAATTGGCTGCAAGTGGGTCTACAAGAACAAGTACAAAGCTGATGGCTCACTTGACAAGCACAAAGCTAGGCTTGTGGCAACAGGTTTTGCACAGAAGGGAGGGGTCGATTATGAGGAAACTTTTGCCCCCACAGCAAAATGGGCCACCATCCGGACACTCTTTGCACTAGCAGCTTAGAACTGTTGGAAAGTCCATCAAATGGATGTAAAAACTGCCTTCTTAAATGGAGATCTAAAAGAGAATGTTTTTATGTCCTAGATTGAAGGATTTGTTGTGAAAGGACATGAACATAAAGTATGCAAACTTGTGAAGTCCTTGTATGGCCTCAAACAAGCACCACGAGCCTGGTATGAAAAGCTAACTGAGCATCTTCTGAAACTCAACTTCAATCATTTTGATCTTGATGATGCAACTTTATTTGTCAAGAAAGTTGGCAAAACAGTTGTATATCTTGTGGTATATGTAGATGATCTTTTAATGACAGGGAACAATGAAAGTTATATTGCATCCATAAAGAAAGAATTAGGAAAAAGCTTTTAAATGACTGATTTGGGCTACGTTCATTACTATCTTGGCATTGAAGTAACCCAACATCCAAAATCCATATTTCTTTCTCAAAAGAAATACATTGGAGATTTGTTAAACAGATTTGGCATGACAGAGTGCAATCCTCTTTCTACTCCAATGGAACAAAACTTAAAGCTCACATCTATTGAAGGAAAGGAATTTGAGGATGCAACAAAGTACAGACAGCTTATAGGCAGTCTCATCTATCTCACTACTACCAGACCAGACATTTCATTTGTTGTTGGAATCCTCTCCAGGTTTATGCAAAAGCCTTGTGAGGGACATTGGTCTGCTGCAAAAAGAGTTCTAAGGTACTTGAAGGGAAGTCAAGACCTTGGAATCAAGTATACACAGGTGGACGACTTCAGCTTGATTGGATACTCTGATTCAGACTTCGATGGAGACAAAGAAACTAGAGTATCTACTTCAGGATATGCTATGAGTCTTGGATCAGGAGCTGTTTCTTGGAGATCATGCAAACAATCAGTTCCAGCAGATTCCACAACAGAAGCAGAATACGTGGCAGCAGCTGAAGCAACGAAAGAAATTGTGTGGCTCACGAAAATTCTTGAAGATTTGCAGGTAGAACAAGTACAATCAACTCCACTCATGATTGACAACACCTCTGCAATAAAGTTGGCCAAGAACCCAAAGTTCCATGATCGAACAAAGCACATCAATACTAAATATCATATGATCCGACATCATGTTGAGGCCAAAACAATCCATCTCCGTCATTGTTTCACAAATGAGCAAATTGCAGACATATTCACCAAAACGCTTGGAAGAGAAAAGCTTGAAAGATTCAGAACGATGCTTGGACTCACCAACATCCCTTCAGATTAAGGGGGGGAATGTTGACACCTAATCTTCACGATTGGGTGAATTTATGTAAATAATTAAATTAGAAATGTGAACAGTCATCAAGAGATGAACTGAGCAGTCACACCCTTTTGTATATAACAATAACATACCTAATGGAATAAAATGAATCAGTTTTTCTGCCTGGCCTGACAGAGTTCCCCAATCCCTAAAATCCTTGTTAGAATTGGTATCCCTGATGGTTCTTGAAGAATAATCTTTTAAAGGAGGCGGACCACATGGGGCCAAGTGGACTCGGTCTAGGGTATGAGGAAAGTATGTAGCAACCAATGATATTCTTACCCTAGACAAGATGGGAAAGGATCAAGAAAAGTATTTTCACTCAAAGATGTTGCTTTGACCCTATGAGGTAGTATGCTTGGGGATGGCAGGGCAGGTTTTGATCCCGGAGCTAGGGCTTGGCTTTTCTCCGAACCCCACTGTCGGAATGTCTTCAAAATTGGAGGAGAGCAAGAGGAAAGGCTAGCACAGGAGACCCTAGGAGATCGAATTCTTTTGGTGGCTAGCTTGTTGGGAAATTGATGCCCTAGGTACCCCAATGTGGCTAGTCCTAGAAGGATGTGAGAGAATATGAGTTTTAGTGACCACCCTTGGTAGATCAGTGGCTTAATCTTTGGGACAATTGAGTCTATGTTGAGTATGGGTAGGATTTCTTGGTTCCTAGTCAAGGAGGCCTCAAGATCACTTCGTTTGCCTTCTAGTTCAAGAAGAAGCAACCTTGCAGATTTTATACTTCAATGTGCAAGAGGAATGGCTTGTCCAGGTCAAATTCGTTGATAGAATTATCCCTAGGAGATTTCACTCTTATTACATGGCACATACGTTGAGAAATGCTATAATAGAGACAAATTTGACAATGTTAAGCAATAAATGCATGCACCAATTAGCCCTAGAACATCGAAAATCCTAGTCCAACATATATGAAAAAAGTACGCAAGAATAACATAAAAAAGAACGTACTTACATGTAATAAAGTATATCCAACCATTCACAATTGAAAATAAAGAAGCTCCAAGAGAAGATAGACTAATATCCACACATCAAAACTTCATCCATAAAGCTGCAATTCATCCTTTAGAAAAAGTGCGAAAATATCAAGAGAGATAAGAGATTCAAACCAAAGTGATGATGAGAAATGAACTCATCTCACTTGTATTTATACACAACTTAGTGCAAATATTCCTAAGTCGGAACCCCTACTGCAACAAATTGATGTTACTTCTCCTACTTGTTAATCTGTACAAGTTATTTACTGTGTTCTATGGTAAATATCAAAGCAAATACATCTGCAGCCTTCACTTAATTAAGATATATGTGGAAACAAAATATTGAGCAAGAAAGAAAAACACAACAGATAGGACATAATTATTTTTGGACAAAAGTCCCCAGAAAAATCCAATGCGGGAAAACCGGTGCAACAACTCTGAGGGTTTATTATTAAGAAGCAGTAGAAAAATCTGAATACATCATTGAATACCTCACAGGGTTATTCAGTTACAAAGAGAAATACTGGCAGAATCTTTGTGAGTTTGAAACTTTGACCTCGCACAATCACTGAGAAAAAGTCCTGGTTGATTTGGCTGCTGGATGAAGTGCCATTGGCAGGCACTCGCTATCTTTGCACTGCCTCTATGTTGTCCCAGTGTCAACCCTTCTAGGGACTGTGTCACCCTACTAGGGATTCGATCAGTAGACTAGAGCCCCTGATCTCAGCCTCCCGGTCTCAAACCCCGCCTTCCGCCTGCTGAAACTGAGCCTCTGCTATGATTTTCGACTTTCTCTTTCTGCCTCTGCATCACTTCTGCGTGGCCCTATGTCAGTCTCTACGTCAAGGTTTCTGGATCAGTTACTGCTTCTCTCTACTGGTGTATCTCCGATTGAGAATCTCTGTCTCTAGAAGTTGCTATCCCTGCCCCTCAACTGCAAGAGATTTCCTTAATCAATTTTTCCTCTTGAGAACTTCTCACTTCAGAGAATCGCTTTTCTCTATATCTCTGTGTATTTTCCAAATGACCCTCAAGCCCCTTCTTATATCTTCCCGTTGGACAACCAACGGCCTAGATTAAAACATAATCAAAGGCTCAGATCGTTTTGGCTTGATCCATGGCCTTTTCTAGAAGTTTCACTCCTGATTAGGTTAATACCCATTAATATTTTAATTTTCCTAAGTTTAGACTTAGGAACCCCATTAAAAATATTAATTATTTTAATAAAATCACTTCTGGGTGGAATTTCCCAAAACACTCTCTGGGTTCTTTGGAATACCTGTGCCCAAGCCTCCTTGCAAAATTTGAGGCTTAGAGCACATCTGATGCTACTCAAAATCAACACTCCCTCTTAGCGAGGAATGACCTCTAGCAATACACTACTTCTCTGCATATTGCTTTGACTCTGAAGCATCGTCTCTGTGCTGTTGATGTCTGACCTGTTGTCCACCAACTACTGCGTTGTTGCTGCTACTGCATTGCTACCTTTGACATTGCCACTATCAATGCTACATCTGTACTGCATCTCCCTCTGCATCTGTGTTGTTGTTCGTCCTTCCTCCCAAAATTGCATCTGCATTGCAACTCAATTGTTGAAAGAAGGAACTAAAGACACCTAAAAACTATACAAGTATCCAGTGGATACTCCTCGGTGCTGAAATCCTGACTGTTGCTAGTCCCATGCTGCCTCTGAAGCCACTGCACTGCTGAAGCTCTGCACTGTGTCTCCTTGCACTGCTACCTCTCTGCTCTGCGCTGCTCAGTCTCTGGGTCTCCTAGCCACTTCATCTGTTGAATCAACACTCCATGGCACCGACTGAAACTTCACCATGCCGCTAGTATTGATCATGGGCTTCCGTAGCAAGGTGATGATCCAAGAGGTGGGCTCCTCAAGGATCCTGCCCATCTGTAGCTCCATAGAACTATACAACTCTATATCATCCCACCTCTCTCATGGAGGTATCTTGGCTGTCATGGTGAACTCCTCTTCCTGCTCGATATTTGCGGCTTCAACCTTAGGATCGTGCTTCTCATCCTTGTCCTTTTTCTTCAAAGGACACTAGGATGCATAGTGGCCCATCTCGCCACATCTGAAACATTTCACATTGGAGATGTCATTCTTTCATCTTTGTTGCCCTTGCTGTCCCTTCGATGCAAGGGATGCGTTATTCTCCTCCTCTACTTTGGGCTTTGACCCACTGCTGCTACTGCTCCTGTCAAGCTTGCCCTCAAGCAGGTCTCTCCCCAACTCTTCTTGTTTCAGAGCTACCCACATCTCGTCCCAATTTGGCAATGTTGATCTGCCCAGGATACTTTGGACAAAGATTTGCCAATCGTTCGAGATAGAATTTAGAGCCAGTGTCACTAGCTCCGAGTCGTGAGGTGTAGGTCCTGCAGCTGACAGCTCATCACGGGTCTCCTTCAGTTTCGTGAGGAACGAATTCACTCGTTCTCCCTTCTGCGTTTGAGCAGATCTCAACTTCTGCTCTAAGTACATCTTCCACTGCTTGGAAGATGCCTGATACAATGTGGCCCAGGCATCCCACATCTCCTTAGCAGCCCCATTGCTTGCAACGTGGCACACCACGTGATCCTTGACTCCATCCAGGATCATCCTCTTCATCTTAGCCATTTGAGCTTTGGACTTCTTCAGCATATCTACATCCGCTGAGACAACTACCACATTATCAATATAAGTCTTGAGGGCATGCTCATCTAGAAGAAAGTCATCCTAGCCTTCCAAATGGGATAGTTGGAAACCCATCCAACCTGTCATGATCCCTCACTCTACGGGTTGCTATCCCTACCACAAATGTCGTAAATCCCTCTAAGTTTGTCACTGCTGCTGCTTAGCTGATGAGAAAACGGACTTCTTGGCAAGAAGTCTACTGAGGAAAAATCCCTTCACAGTGCTCCTCTTCTTTCTTCTGACGTCTTTTCAACCCAACAAAACTGCCCACTGAAAAATCTGCATCCCACCAACTGCTCCTCACGTTGAGATTCAATGTTGCTCCCTTTGCCACGGCAAAATTCTCAGTGGAAGCCCTTTCTCTCTGTCATCTCACTCGGAGAGAGACTACCTCGATTTTTCAACCCTTCGACTAGAACTGTGCAAACCCTCTGGGGTTTCGAATTGCTGCCTCCTGCAACTTTTCGATTTCCAAGTCTGCTCAGCGCTGGGGTTTCTGGTTTTGCTCTTCTTGTCTCACTTGCACCAGCTTTGATACCATGTGAAGATTCCTAAGCTGGAATACCTACTACAACAAATTGTTGTTACTTCTCCTACTTGTTAATCCATACAAGTTATTTATTATGTTCTACGGTAAATATCAAAGAAAATACATCTGCAACCTTCACTTAATTAACATATATGCGGAAACAAAATACTGAGCAAGAAAGAAAAATTCAACGCATAGGACCACAGGTGGGGACTTCATAATGCATTGCCCTTCCTTAATGGGCTTCAGGATGCGCCACTGTCTCCTAAACTCCAAATGGGGTTAACCAATAATCCTATTAGGTGCTTTCTACTTATAAAGGGGACAATATAGTCAAGGTACATCCTTCAAAAGGTGGTGGCATGTGACAGATAGGTGAATGAAGTATGGGATGAGAAGGGGCAACCTTGGGTCACATGTTGGGGTACAAGGGTAGCTAATAAGAGGGAAACCCACACTTGAGTTTATGATGTATAGGAGGGAGAAATTGTGGTACATGAGGTGCCTCGACCTTTCTTTTTCCACCCCTCTTTATATGCCTTTTGCCTTTTTGTGATTTTCTTTGATTAACTATGCGGGGCTCAAGGGGTAAGAGCATGATGCATAAGATATAGCAATGAATACCCCCTTTTAAGGTGGGGTAGTTCATTGCTCACCGGGGGTTGGGACGATCATGGGTTCCTATATGTTGAAGGAAGTTCATAGAACCTATAGGAACCGGGGTGATGGGGTAGAGCTCATGTGTTGGCTTTTGCCTACTTGCATTTTGTGGTACATTTTCCTGTTGAATGTGGCCATATATGCTTTTATATTTCTTTTTAGCTGCATCAACCTCCAGGCTTCATTCCAAGCCATGACCCAAGGTGTGGGCAAGGGGAAGGGGAATGCTAACCCTATGTGGACCTAGTGGAGGAATGTGGACCCAGGTGGGATAAATGATGACTGGGGTAACAATGAATGGAAAGAGGTTAATATAAGCGGATAAGGGAGCAGGACCACGCAACCAAAATCAGCGTTTCCCATGAAATATCATTCCTAGAGCCAAATGGTTAGTAAAAGATATCCCATGAGACTAGAATCCAAGGTTAATACCTAAAAGTGGTCTAGGGGGCAAGAGTACAGATCTAGCCCATTCTTTCCATCGTATCCCCACAATAATCCATGTCCAAAAGTGTCCATGATAAGCAAACTACAATACTCAATTTCCAAATGACAAGGCATACCTTTATTTTCGAGAGGCCCACCTTCAAACATACAATCATGGAAGATGGGCAAGGGACCCCATCGCTGGCTCAGGGGGCAGAGAATTGGCACAATGAGCTAGCTGGTGGCAAGGGGTTGCCGGCTGAGGACCATCTTGGCGAATTTTTTTTGTCCTAGGGATATTACCCACAAAATGGTGGGTAACACCTACCAATACAAACTGAGCAGCATCAACAAGGCAAACTATAAATGAAAGAAATTCAAATTCAAGATCAATCCACACCATTCTTCATGCACAATAGGTTTAAAGAGAAGCACTAGACTTTAATGATGAATCTGCTAAAGTTGTCTAACTTTCTTCTTGTGTAAGAGAAAACGAAAACCTGATTCGCTTGGAAGCAACCTCAAACCTCAGCAAATACATTTACTGTGTAAGCAATTCTAAGAATGAAATCGATCTAATCTAATACTCTTGCTTTCTTTGTCACTCTGTTGTCTTAAAATGATTACCCAGAATTTTGGTGGTAATTTAATGCACTACTATGTAGGGGCAACACTGTTGATCTCAAGCACGATGTAGTTGTCTTTTATTAACAAGTGCTCATGTTCTTACAACCATCACAGTTACAAACGGCTATCGTAATGATGTGATCTTTGTCTCTGTTGTTCAAATAAACATGCAATGTATAGGTAAGTGTAACCCATTAGATGAGTGAACGAAATCATATCGCATTCCATGTATTTGTGGATTGATTTTAGGTTTATGATGATGGACACTTTAACTTAACAATTATTGATAGATTAAAGAAGATCCAATCGAATCTTCATATATGTTGAGAGTTTACAATCGAAACCTAGTGAGACAGGGTAAGCCAATTCAGATAATGCGTAAGAGAGAAATACCCTGCATACCTACGAATCTGAGTATGTACAATCGCAAAAATGGCATGCAATTCAATCTAGCATTCGCCATAAAAATTCATTTTACTTACAAGAACAGTTTATCCAATGTCACATTCAAAGCAAGCAAAGAAAGGACAACGATTCTAAAGTGAAAATTGTTCTGATCTAATCTCACACATAACATTCACATAGTAAATGACAGATTAACGCACTCACTCACCAAATCTCAATTTACGCTAATCTCAAACTAATCAGAGTGGTGTCAAGCTGGTTTGGCGGCCAACCTAGCCAGCTCGCACCCTCTGTCAACGATTTAGATCACACAGAGATTATAAACATGAAATATACAACAAAATTAAATAGAACCTGCCATGAAATTGCTTTGATTAATCTTGAAAGCTCAGCCTTTACATGGCGCAGGAAAGGTTAGTCTCCAACAACTAGAGGGAACGATCCCCAAATTGATTACACTTGCATAACGTTACATTGGAGCCAACCTCCCCTGCTCAGAGCCAACACTTGATTTTATACACGATTTACAATACAACAATGGCTCTAACAAGCCAATATTGTTACAAACAAACAATTGAAACAAATCCATTCATTTTCCAGGAATAGATTTGATAGAGTCACGATTCCAAAGGTAAAAGGTTGGATTTGGAAATGTCTCAACCATTTTCCCTAGATAGATCAACAAAATCTCGATCTGGAATTGTCCCCATTATTTGCCTGGTAACGCTCTGTCCAACTAAAGAGATCTGGTCCAATACGCGAGGGTTTCTTTTAACATTCGTTGCTTCTTCTTCGACCTATTGTTGTTTGCAAGGGGAGAAAGTAGGTGTGCTCCGTCCACCATTCTTGTTCTTTAAGATCTCTTCACGAATATCCAAGACTACCAGCTGGACATTAGCACACATGGCTAGCTCATTAACCAACAATCTTTGACTAGTGCAGGCAGATGAACTGGTGTAGGTAGATGTATTGGTGCAGTAATCCCAAAATTGATGCAGGAACCTGATGCATAGTAGAGGGAGGTGAGTGCAGGATTAAGGCTAACCGCCATGGGTTGGTTAATCTCGTATGAAGGCATTTTGTTGATGTTTTGTACCTGCACACAACAAAACCATCATTAATAATGGCTTAAATGTCAAATCTTGTTAAAAGAAGGGAAATGTTCTAAATAATAAATATTTACTTTATCGTCTCCAAGAATGCACAAAATGACAACAATAACCATACAAACTAAACAGAATCATGAGCGGTTTCTGAGTAATTATTTTCGCAGTTTATTTGTGAAGGTTGCAATGTGAATTATTTGGTATTTGCCATAGCAAATAAATTGTTAAATTAATTAACAATTAGAAAAATAATTTCCAGTTGCTGCAATAGGATTTCAGACTTGAAATTTTCACATGGTATCCTAGCAGCATGATTGATCATTCGGGAAGCTCAGAAGTGGAAGAAGGAAAATTTCGCTGTTCAGAGGGAGCAGTAGGCGAAATTTTCTAGTGTTGCGCAGTACCCAGCCAGGTAGTTTGAATTACTACTCGAGGGTTCGATTTTCAGTTGTATGGTCAAAGATAATTTGATTTACCCATAATAGTGACTCTAGCAAGTAGAGGGAGTAGCAGTAGCTCAAATTTTCACTGAGAAAATTCCTTGGTTGGACGCAGAGGGTTTCGCAGCAGTTTGCAGTGGCAGAACCAACGTCAGGTGGAAGAGAAAAGCACACACAACGGAGAGAAAGTTTCTATTAGGGGACATCAAGTTTTAGAGGTTAATTTTTTTCCAGTTCCAGATTGACAGTAGCTGTGAGCAAATTTTCTCACTCTAGCAGGGGGTGCGAATAGCAGTTCCAATAGCGGAGCAGAGGAAAAGAGGGGATTTTTGAGAAGTTCATTGAGATGGCTAGAACTAGGCCTAGAGAACAAGATAGGTTGGAGGGAAACTCCAACTATGTCATCTGGAAGTCTAGCATGTCCTTCCTTCTAGATGAACATGCCCTGAAATCCTATATAGATAATGTGGTAGTGGTACCCCAAGACACTGATCGACTGTATGAGTACAAAAGAGAAATGATGAAGGCAAAGCCGATAATTTTGGATGGAGTCCGAGATCATATAGGCTTGCATATATTTGGCCAAAACACGACCAAGGAGATGTGGGATAGTCTTTCCACACTATGTCAGAGTTATTCTAAGCAGTGGGAGAGATTTCTCTAGGAGAAGCTGAGAAGCGACAGGATGCAGAAGGGTGAGAGCATATATGGCTACCTCACTAGGATTTAAGAGCTCCTTGATTAGGTTGCAACCATTGGGGAGGCAACCCAACCTACAGAGATTGTACAACTGACACTAAACGATGTCTTGGAGGATTGGCATGTGTTTGTCCAAAGTATCTTGGCAGAGACACATTGCCAAGATGGGATAGGATGTGGGCTGATCTACAGCAGGACGAGTTGAGGCATGCTCTATTGAAGAACCATCAGCAGAAGCAACAACAAGGGCTTGAAGGGTGAGAAGGAAGAAGAAAATGTGGCCCTAGCATCCAAGGGTCCTATTCAGGGGTGAGGGGGAAAGAAGAAGAAGAAGAACCTGTCGAAGGACAAGTGCTTCAAATATGGTGAGTTCAGTCACTATAGTACGCAGTATCCTCTTAGGAAGAAGGACAAGCAGTAGAAGAGGGACCAAGCGACGACATCAACTGAGAGAGACAAGTTTTCCTACAGGTTGGAGGAAGACTTCGCTATGATGGCAGCAATACCTCCAGGAGTGAGGTGGGGCGATTTGGAGCTGTAGTTCAGAACTGCAGAGGTTGGGCAGGATCCTTGAGGTCTCCTCTTGGATCGTTACCTTGCTATAGAGGCCCATAGTATTCAATAGTAAGATGGATCAGTGTCAATGGTGTAGTCACATTGTGGAGCGATAATAACATACTAGTAGCAATCAAGTGTTGAGGAGCGTAGTGCAGTGTTGGCAGAGTGTAGAGTGCCACAATGCAAATTCAACAACAACACAAATTATTTAGGGGACAGTGCAGTAGCTATTGGTAGTCAAGACTCGGGAGACATATACATCATACTGAACACAATTGATTCAATATTTAGAATGCTTCTCAGTTGTAGTAATTGCAGTTGCAGAAACAATAGTTGGGAGGGAGTTGCAGCGCAGATGCAGGGTTGGCAGTAGTATGGAAGTGTCAGCATTAGCATATGTGCAAAATCAGAGTTGCGCAATGGTTGGTGTGTAGTTGCCAGACATTAGCAGCATGACAGAGGGTGGTATAAAAATTGGGTGTTGCGACAAGAGGTTTAACACTAGAGATGGAGAGAACACCTTCCTCGCTAAGAGGGATCGTTAGTTTTTTAGCATCAGAGGTGTTCTAGTTTCGAAACTTTGTGGAGAGGCTAAAATACAAGAGTTCTCCATAACCCAGAAATCGTTTCTGGAAATTCCACATAGAAGTGTCTCAATTAGATAATTAGCCTATTTTTTAATATTTCCTAAGTGTAAACTTGGGAAATTTGGTTAATTAATCAATATTAATTGAGATAAGGTGTGAATTATTGATTTGGACTAGCATCGAATGTGCTCTAGGCCTCAAATTTTGCAGGGAGGCTTGGACACATGTATTCCAAAGAATCCATAAAGTGTTTTGGGAAATTCCACCCAGAAACAATTTTATTAAAATAATTAATATTTTTTGATGGGTTCCTAAGTCTAAACTTAGGAAAATTAAAATATTATTGTGTGTTAATCTAATTGTGGGTGTAACTTCTAGGAGAAGACAAGGATCAAGCTAAAATGATCTTAACCATTGATGAGGTTTTAATCTAGGTCGTTGAATGTCAACGAGAAGATTATTTAAGGGAGCGTGAGGGTCATTTGGAAAACACACTAAGAGATCAAGAGATCGAATTTCTGAAATGAGAAATTCTCAGAAGGAAATTTTGATAGAGTAGTTTTCTTGCAGTTGAGGGGCAAAGATAGCATCCGGAGAGAGATTTTTTCATCCAAGAATCATCAACAGAGAGCGTTAGAGAGTGATCCAACAACTCTAACGCAGAGGTTGACATAGGGCCACGTAGAGGAATTGCAAAGGGTGAGAGGGAGTTTGAAATTTTGCACCAGAGTAAGTTCTAGAAGCCTGGAGCTGGGTGTGACGCTGAGAGCAGTGACTTCGGGAAACAAATCGATCAGCTGGTTGGGTGACGCAGTGCCTAGAAGGGTTGACGTAGGGATTGCGTGAGGACTGCACAAAGGCAACACAGGGCCTGCCAGAGGCACCTAATCCAGTGTCTGGATTAGCCGGTATTTTTCTCAGTGATTGTGTGAGGTAATCTCACAAATATATCTGGCAGTATTTCTCTTTCTGTAACTGAATAACCTGTGAGGTATTCAAAGGTGTATTCGGAAATTGCTACTGCTTAATAATAATAAACCTTCAGAACTACTGCACCGGTTTTCCCGCATTGGGTTTTCCCGGGGACATTTGTCCAAAAATAATGGTGTCATTTGTGTTGTATTTTCTTTCTTGCTCAGTCTCTTGTTTCTGCATATAAATTAATTAAGTGAGGGCTGCACTGTATGTATTTCGATATTTGTCGTAGGAAACTTCAAGTAATTTGTTTGAAGGAATTTAACAAATAGGAGAAATATCATCAGTTGCTGCAGTAGGAATTCTGGTTTAGGAATTTTCACATGGTATCAGCGCTGCAAGTGGAACAAGAAGAGCAGTGTCAGGGAACCCAAATTAATTAATTAAGTGAAGGCTGCATTGTATGCATTTCGATATTTGTCGTAGGAAACTTAAAGTAATTTGTTTGAAGGAATTTAACAAATAGGAGAAATATCATCAGTTGCTGCAGTAGGAATTTAGATTTAGGAATTTTCACATGGTATCAGCGCTACAAGTGGAACAAGAAGAGCAGTGCCATAGAACCCAGCATTGAGCGGAAGAGGGAGATCGAAAAGCTGTAGGAGGCGGCAGTTTGAAACCCCAAAGGGTTTGCGTAGTTCTTAGCTGGAGGGCTGAAATTTCAAGGTAGTCTCTCTCTGAGTGAGTCGACATAGAGAAGGGCTTCCAGAACGAGTATTTGTCAGGGCAAAGGGAGCAGCACAGAAGCCTCAGCGTGAGGAGAGCTGGTGAGATGCAATTTTTATTTCTGTAGGCAGTTTGCTGGGCATAAAATTGTTAGAAGAGAGAGGAGAAGCATGGTTGAGGGAATTTCTTCCTCAGAGAATTTCTAGCCAAGGAATTCGAATTCTCTAGAGATGAGCAATAACAAGGGGAAGCAGCTTTACTATCTCCAACAAGGAGTGCGTAAGCTAGCCTAGCAGCAGCATAGAGGAGAGAGGAGATTTTCAACATTTGTGGTAGAAATGGCAACTGGTCGCTTGAGGGATCAGGACAGGTTGGATGAAGCATCCAACTATGTCGTCTGGAAGCTATAATGTCATTCCTTCTAGATGAGCATGCCCTCAAGACATATGTCGACAACGTGGTGACTGTGCCTGCAGATCCAGATTTGTTGAAGAAGTACTTAACTGTAGTAGCGAAGGCCAAGAGGATGATCCTGGATGGAGTAAAGGATCACGTGGTTTGTCACGTCGCTAGTGGAGGGATTGCTAAGGAGATATGGGATGCCTTGGCTACGTTATATGAGGGATCTTCCGAGCAGTGGAAGATGTACTGTTGATTTGGGATAGCATCGGATGTGCTCTAGCCACGAAATTTGGTGGAGAGGTTGGGGCACATGAGATCTCCAATGCCCAGAAAGGGTTTGGGCAGATTCTAAATGGATCAACAGATATTAAAATAATTAATATTTTTAATGGAGTTCCTAAGTCTAAACTTAGGGAAAATAAAATATCAATGTGTATTAATATGTATTAATACGAACGTGTGTTAGAATGGTCCAAAAAACATGGATTAAGCCAGATCTATCCTTAGCCATTGATTAGGGACTTAATCACGGCCGTTGAGATGTCACCAGGAAAATAATAAGAGGAGGCTTGGGGGTCACTTCGAGAATATACTAGAGTGATCAGTCATTCTATTATTTAGAGTGGGGTTTGCTAAGAGAGATAGAATTAGTGATCGAGAGATGCAGCTGAGGGGCATTTGAGTACAGAGAGACAGAGAGGTAGAGATAGTGTCGGGAGAGAAGTGCAGTAGCCAGTGAGAGTGATGCAGAGCCAGCCAGGGCTCACGCAGAGGCAGCCGGGAGCTGCACAGAGCTTGAAAGAGGCTAACATTGTTGACGTAGAGGGCCAGAGGGCTGACGCAGGGCATCCCAGGGTTCACGCAGACCCATCCAGGGTGACGCAGAGCTAGCGTGGGACAGATAGGGGCTGACGCAGTCCAGAGAGAGGTTGATGCTGGGGCTTTTGGGGCTGATTTGTGCTCAGTAGCGATCGAAAGGATTATCTAGGGTTTTAGCTAGGAGATTTGTTAGAAAATGAGAGGTATCATTGCCAAATAAATTCTCTATTGGGTAGGCCAGTTTCATCACCCAGATTATACTCTGGAATTGCTTAATAAGAAAACCCTCAGATCGCTACACCAGTTTTCCCACATTGGGTTTTTCTGGGGACATTAGTCCAAAAATAATGGCGTAATATGGCGTGTTTGTTTCTGGTTCTTTTAGTTGTTGATCTATAATATGTTGAGAATGCACTAGTGTTTATTTTCAGTATTTACATTGTAAATAACTTGTTAAGTACAATAACAAGTAGGTAGGAATAAATCAGATAAAGTGCATGGAGGGTTTCTGACTAAGTAAACTTAGAAACTTCAACATGGTATC
>APFE031194404.1:0-23800 GCA_000404065.3 Pinus taeda | reverse complement strand
GTGCGAATAGCAGTTCCAATAGCGGAGCAGAGGAAAAGAGGGGATTTTTGACAAGTTCATTGAGATGGCTAGAACTGGGCCTAGAGAACAAGATAGGTTGAAGGGAAACTCCAACTATGTCATCTGGAAGTCTAGCATGTCCTTCCTTCTAGATGAACATGCCCTGAAATCCTATATAGACAACATGTCAGACATCAGCAGTGTAGAGGACGATGCTTCAAAGTCAGAGTAGTATGCAACAACGTATATTGCTAGAGCACATTAGTCGCTAAGAGGGAGTGTTGATTTTGGGTAGCATCGGATGTGCTCTAGGCCTCAAATTTTGTAGGGAGGCTTTGGCACATGTATTCCAAAGAATCCATAAAGCGTTTTGGGAAATTCCACCCAAAAACAATTTTATTAAAATAATTACTATTTTTTAATGGGTTACTAAGTCTAAACTTAGGAAAATTAAAATATTAACGGGTATTAATCTAATTATGGGTGTAACTTCTGGAAGAAGACAAATGTAATATTCCTAATTAGCCATGGCTAATTGGAATATTCGATATTGCTCAATTTTGCCTTCTATAGTTATTTGTAAATAAAAAGGTGAGTAAAAGGGGACATAACTCACTTTTAGAATAAACGTCACTTCGTAGTAGCACAACATTGTGACTTAAAGGGGAGCCAAGGGGGCGAAAAGACCACGCAGAGATGGGGCCCACGCAGACACTTGGAGGGACTGCGTAGATGGGAAAAGGAACACGTGGCAAGAGGAGATTACGTTGGAGGGGTTGAGGCTTGGGATTGAGAGAGGCCAATGCTATAAAGGAGAGAGGAGCTTCCTCATTTTGGCATTCAATTATGTGCATTTGATCTAGTCACTTCGACTTAGAGCACACTGGCTGTTTAGCTGGTCTACAACACTGTTTAGTGCATCGAGTCTCTCCGTTCGGAGATCTCACCCTTAGCCCCGGGGGACTTCGAGTGCCGGCGCGGGCAAGGTATTTCCATCAATATTTTTGCAGTAGTTCCATCAGTGTTTTGGTAGGAGGATTGGGCATCTTGGATGACTGTGCATTCTTGAGAGGGATGACGCAGTTCTTTCTGGCAGGAGTTCTGGATTGAGGGTTTGTGGAGGATTTGAGCAGGGGATCAGCCCTTGCATATTAGAGGATTTTGGCAGGGTTTTCAGGCAGAGTTCTGGAGGATCTTCTTCAGTGGCAGCGCAGGGCATTGAGGGACTGCGCAGATCCTCAAGGGAGTGATTTTTGGGGTTGGCCATTTTAGAAGAGCTTTCTGCGTTTTTTCTGGGTTTCTTGAGTAGATGCGGATTCTAGAGTTTCAACGTTTTTTGAGGAGGGGAACAGCCGCAGCAGTACTACAGTTCTCCAGCAACTTGGACGCAGTTCAGAGGAGAGCCATTTCTTTGCTATTCTAAGTGTATTTCTTCACTTGCCTTGAAGCAAGTCGTGGTGCCATCTTTCTGATCGCCTCCTGTACTCATTCCATTACTTAGTATAATAAAATGGCTTAGCATTTCTCACTGCATTTCTTGAGTATCTGTTTATATTTCATGTATACATTATTGCTTGTTGTACTATTGTTATTATATCTCTATGAGTTTCTCGGCTACTATACCAATTGTGGGTTTTTTTGGTTGGGGTTTTGTTGGGGTTTCAGGAATATCCTTGGAAAGGGATATTATAGTGGTATCAGAGCATAGATTTGGCTCAGCCTGTTGAGCTTAGCAATCTATGACACTGAGGGAAAAACCCTACATCTGTTACAGAGGTAGGAGATACCGAGACATTGGGCGTAGGTTGGAGAACACCTATGGAGAGGGAGACTGTGTTCCAGTGTTGGAAACAAAATAGGAGGAGCCTATGGTGGACGCAGAAAAGAAGGAGCATAGGGTGGACGCAGAGCAGGAGGATCCGATGGCAGATGAGGATGGGAAGAGATTTGTGTACATGCTCCTCAAACCAGTGCAGGATTTGTCGAGGCAGATCGAGGTGATGGGGCAGAGATTCACGACAGTGGAGGCTAGACAACGTGAGAACCCATGGGTTTTCCACGTTGGTGAGGGATCGGGCACATCCCACCACTTTCCGGAGCAGGGTGCCGCTCAGCATGATATTACTCCGAAGATGGCCTCACATAGCCCTACACGCTCTACCATGCCCACTTTCCTAGGAGCAGACACAGGGGCCGGAGCCCAGCAGGAGGCAGAGCTCGGTCATATGGGCGATTATTTTGCAAAGTACCAGCCCTATGGGCAGGAGTTCAGGGATGCTCTCTCATTTAGAGACTTTGTTCAGCTCCAGCGGGATAGTAGACCCCGTGACCATCACAGAGGACATCGACATTATCACGATGGAGATACCCACTGCACAACGAGTAGGTTCCACTTGCCTATGTTTGATGGTTCATCAAATAGTTCGGCAAGGTCTTGTGTGGAGAGGCTGGACATCTATTTTCAGCTTAACCAGATTTCGGAGGCAGAGGCCATCAAGGTGGCGACATTACATTTGGATGGTGAGGCCTAGGATTGGTGGTTCCATGGGATGGTTACACTCGGACACTCCTCAGTGACGACATATGCCGAGTTCACTAGGCGATTGATGGAGAGGTTTGACCGAAGGGATCCGGAACAACACTATGTTGAGATGACGAGGCTCAAAACAGACGAGGAGCCCAGAGACCTACATTGCAGACTTCCTGAGATTTCATTGATGGTACCATATCTATCCATGGCATGGAAGATCTACATGTTTGTTGAGGGGTTAGCAGAGCCACTTCGGGGTCTAGTCAGATCCACTAGACCAGCCACACTCCAAGATGCTATCAGCAAGACCCAGGACTTACAAGATGCCTTACCCAGGACCCAGACACCTTACCCCCAGAGACAGGCTTTCCAGCTTAAGGGGAAGGACGTGAGGATTCCGCCTCCAAAGGGGAGTCCAGGACGAGCACAGATTGATGACGATGCCAGGAGGGAGTTGAAGAAGAAGCGGTTGTGCTTTACCTGCCAGGAGCCATGGGCACTAGGACATAGATGTGCTGCTGGCAAAGCACATTTTATTGAGGTCTTCTCCGAGAGTAGCAGGGAGGAGGATGAGGAGGATGACGTGGAGGCAGGAGATAGTCATGCTGTGCTGGGTCCCTTGCCGCCTCCACCACCAGCAGTAGGTGGTGCAACTTTTGCACCTATCGAAGGAGCCCTTGCAGCATTGCGAGGAGTTCCCAAGAATTTGACACTGCGAATACGGGGGATAGTATGTGCCTAGCGAGTATTAGTTTTGGTTGACAGTGGGGCCACCCACAACTTCATCGATGCACAGATGGTTGAGCAAAGAGGTATACAGATAGAGAGCTTCGATGGATTCTCAGTTTTGGTCCCAGGCGATCAGACCATGGCGTGTGCTCGTTATGTTCTGGAGTTATCAGTAACGATGGGCACCTAGACACTGACTGACCACTTCTTTGTTGTCAATATTCCGGACACCAACATAGTACTGGGTGTTCAGTGGCTTATCACTTTAGGGAAGGTCACTACAAATTGGAAGGCCCTAGAGATGGAGTGGGATGATGAGAAGACAGGGAGGCATGAGAAGATACGGGGATAACACACAATCCACCTCAGACTGTTTCAGCTCATCGGATGTAGGCAGTATTCCGGAAGGGAGACATAGAGTGGGCAATGGTGCTGTGTGAATGAGAGGCAGGGACTACAGGGCAGACAATGCACCCGGAGATACAGTCCATCCTTGACTGGTATGCCACAGTATTTGGGGAGATCCCGCCGGGACAGCCACCAGACCGGCAGTTTGAGCACACCATTGGGCTTGAGCGGGGCATACAGGTAGTGATTACTACTCCCTATAGGCATCCCAAGGCCTATCGGGATGAGATTGAGCGGGCCATTCAGGAGTTGCTAGCTCTTGGGCACATTCAGCCGAGCACGAGTCCTTTTGCTTCTTCCGTGGTGTTGGTGAAGAAGAAGGACGACACATTGAGGATGTGCATTGACTACAGGGCCCTGAACAAGAAGACACTGAAAAACAGGTATCCCATAACCATGATCGATGAGTTGATGGATGAGTTGAGAGGAGCACGATTCTTCTCAAAGATTGATTTGATATCTGGGTACCATCAGATTCGCGTGAGGGAACAGGACATACCCAAGACCGCCTTCAGGTGTCACTATGGGCACTTTGAGATTTTGGTGATGCCCTTCGGGCTGACCAACGCCCCAGCTATATTCCAGTCTTGCATGAATGACATCTTCTGCAGTCACTTAAGGAAGTTTGTGTTGGTGTTCTTTGATGATATCCTCATTTACAGCAAGACTTGGGAGGAGCATCTCCAGCACATTGAGACAGTATTACACATCTTGGAGGAGCAGCAGTTCTATGCCAAGCTCTCCAGGTGTGAGTTTGGGTTGATGGAGATGTTATACTTGGGACACATCATAGGGGTGGACGGAGTGAGGGTCCACGAGGAGAAGATCAGGGCCATCAGAGATTGGCCGGAGCCGAGAAACCTGACAAAACTCTGAGGATTCATTGGCATTTGCACTTACTACCGGATGTTCGTCAAGGGTTTCTCACAGCTTGCTGCACCCCTAACAGATTTGACGAGGAGGGGGGCATTCAGTTGGTCGGATACAGTGCAGCGAGCCTTTGACAGGCTCAAGGAGTTTATGAGCAGCTGACCAGTGCTTGCATTGTCGGATTTTACGCAGCCATTTGTTTTGGAGTGTGATGTGTTAGGAGAGGGGATCGGCGCAATGTTGATGCAGGGAGGTCAACTTATAGCCTTTGAGAGCCAGAAGCTCCTTCCGCACGAAAGGTTGTATTCTATATACGACAAGGAGATGCTGGCCATCATGCATGCATTGGCCAAGTACCGACAAAATTTGGTGGGTAACAGGCTCAGGGTGAGGACTGATCACATCAACCTCAACTTCTTTTTGGAGCAGAAGCAGCTACAAGAGAGACAACAGAAGTGGATCAGTAAGATCCAAGCGTATGGCTTTGACATTGAGTATGTCAAGGGTAAGAACAACTTGGTAGCAGATGCCCTTTCATGTATACCAGCCACGTTGTCTCTTATGATGGACACTTTAACTTAACAATTATTGATAGATTAAAGAAGATCCAATCGAATCTTCATATATGTTGAGAGGTTACAATCGAAACCTAGTGAGACAGGGTAAGCCAATTCAGATAATGCGTAAGAGAGAAATACCCTGCATACCTACGAATCTGAGTATGTACAATCGCAAAAATGGCATGCAATTCAATCTAGCATTCGCCATAAAAATTCATTTTACTTACAAGAACAGTTTATCCAATGTCACATTCAAAGCAAGCAAAGAAAGGACAACGATTCTAAAGTGAAAATTGTTCTGATCTAATCTCACACATACCATTCACATAGTAAATGACAGATTAACGCACTCACTCACCAAATCTCAATTTACGCTAATCTCAAACTAATCAGAGTGGTGTCAAGCTGGTTTGGCTGCCAACCTAGCCAGCTCGCACCCTCTGTCAACGATTTAGATCACACAGAGATTATAAACATGAAATATACAACAAAATTAAATAGAACCTGGCATGAAATTGCTTTGATTAATCTTGAAAGCTCAGTCTTTACATGGCGCAGGAAAGGTTAGTCTCCAACAACTAGAGGGAACGATCCCCAAATTGATTACACTTGCATAACGTTACATTGGAGCCAACCTCCCCTGCTCAGAGTCAACACTTGATTTTATACACGATTTACAATACAACAATGGCTCTAACAAGCCAATATTGTTACAAACAAACAATTGAAACAAATCCATTCATTTTCCAGGAATAGATTCGATAGAGTCACGATTCCAAAGGTAGAAGGTTGGATCTGGAAATGTCTCAACCATTTTCCCTAGATAGATCAACAAAATCTCGATCTGGAATTGTCCCCATTATTTGCCTGGTAACGCTCTGTCCAACTAAAGAGATCTGGTCCAGTACGCGAGGGTTTCTTTTAACATTTGTTGCTTCTTCTTCGACCTATTGTTGTTTGCAAGGGGAGAAAGTAGGTGTGCTCCGTCCACCATTCTTGTTCTTTAAGATCTCTTCACGAATATCCAAGAATACCAGCTGGACATTAGCACACATGGCTAGCTCATTAACCAACAATCTTTGACTAGTGCAGGGAGATGAACTGGTGTAGGTAGATGTATTGGTGCAGTAATCCCAAAATTGATGCAGGAACCTGATGCATAGTAGAGGGAGGTGAGTGCAGGATTAAGGCTAACCACCATGGGTTGGTTAATCTCGTATGAAGGCATTTTGTCGATGTTTTGTACCTGCACACAACAAAACCATCATTAATAATGGCTTAAATGTCAAATCTTGTTAAAAGAAGGGAAATGTTCTAAATAATAAATATTTACTTTATCGTCTCCAAGAATGCACAAAATGACAACAATAACGATACAAACTAAACAGAATCATGAGCGGTTTCTGAGTAATTATTTTTCGCAGTTTATTTGTGAAGGTTGCAATGTGAATTATTTGGTATTTTCCATAGCAAATAAATTGTTAAATTAATTAACAATTAGAAAAATAATTTCCAGTTGCTGCAATAGGATTTCAGACTTGAAATTTTCACATGGTATCCTAGCAGCATGATTGATCATTCGGGAAGCTCAGAAGTGGAAGAAGGAAAATTTCGCTGTTCAGAGGGAGCAGTAGGTGAAATTTTCTAGTGTTGCGCAATACCCAGCCAGGTAGTTTGAATTACTACTCGAGGGTTCGATTTTCAGTTGTATGGTCAAAGATAATTTGATTTACCCACAATAGTGACTCTAGCAAGTAGAGGGAGTAGCAGTAGCTCAAATTTTCACTGAGAAAATTCCTTGGTTGGACGCAGAGGGTTTTGCAGCAGTTTGCAGTGGCAGAACCAACGTCGGGTGGAAGAGAAAAACACACACAACGGAGAGAAAATTTATATTAGGGGACATCAAGTTTTAGAGGTTCATTTTTTTCCAGTTCCAGATTAACAGTAGGTGTGAGCAAATTTTCTCACTCTAGCAGGGGGTGCGAATAGCAGTTCCAATAGCGGAGCAGAGGAAAAGAGGGGATTTTTGACAAGTTCATTGAGATGGCTAGAACTGGGCCTAGAGAACAAGATAGGTTGGAGGGAAACTCCAACTATGTCATCTGGAAGTCTAGCATGTCCTTCCTTCTAGATGAACATGCCCTGAAATCCTATATAGACAACATGTCAGACATCAGCAGTGTAGAGGACGATGCTTCAAAGTCAGAGTAGTATGCAACAACGTATATTGCTAGAGCACATTAGTCGCTAAGAGGGAGTGTTGATTTTGGGTAGCATCGGATGTGCTCTAGGCCTCAAATTTTGTAGGGAGGCTTTGGCACATGTATTCCAAAGAATCCATAAAGCGTTTTGGGAAATTCCACCCAAAAACAATTTTATTAAAATAATTACTATTTTTTAATGGGTTACTAAGTCTAAACTTAGGAAAATTAAAATATTAACGGGTATTAATCTAATTATGGGTGTAACTTCTGGAAGAAGACAAATGTAATATTCCTAATTAGCCATGGCTAATTGGAATATTCGATATTGCTCAATTTTGCCTTCTATAGTTATTTGTAAATAAAAAGGTGAGTAAAAGGGGACATAACTCACTTTTAGAATAAACGTCACTTCGTAGTAGCACAACATTGTGACTTAAAGGGGAGCCAAGGGGGCGAAAAGACCACGCAGAGATGGGGCCCACGCAGACACTTGGAGGGACTGCGTAGATGGGAAAAGGAACACGTGGCAAGAGGAGATTACGTTGGAGGGGTTGAGGCTTGGGATTGAGAGAGGCCAATGCTATAAAGGAGAGAGGAGCTTCCTCATTTTGGCATTCAATTATGTGCATTTGATCTAGTCACTTCGACTTAGAGCACACTGGCTGTTTAGCTGGTCTACAACACTGTTTAGTGCATCGAGTCTCTCCGTTCGGAGATCTCACCCTTAGCCCCGGGGGACTTCGAGTGCCGGCGCGGGCAAGGTATTTCCATCAATATTTTTGCAGTAGTTCCATCAGTGTTTTGGTAGGAGGATTGGGCATCTTGGATGACTGTGCATTCTTGAGAGGGATGACGCAGTTCTTTCTGGCAGGAGTTCTGGATTGAGGGTTTGTGGAGGATTTGAGCAGGGGATCAGCCCTTGCATATTAGAGGATTTTGGCAGGGTTTTCAGGCAGAGTTCTGGAGGATCTTCTTCAGTGGCAGCGCAGGGCATTGAGGGACTGCGCAGATCCTCAAGGGAGTGATTTTTGGGGTTGGCCATTTTAGAAGAGCTTTCTGCGTTTTTTCTGGGTTTCTTGAGTAGATGCGGATTCTAGAGTTTCAGCGTTTTTTGAGGAGGGGAACAGCCGCAGCAGTACTACAGTTCTCCAGCAACTTGGACGCAGTTCAGAGGAGAGCCATTTCTTTGCTATTCTAAGTGTATTTCTTCACTTGCCTTGAAGCAAGTCGTGGTGCCATCTTTCTGATCGCCTCCTGTACTCATTCCATTACTTAGTATAATAAAATGGCTTAGCATTTCTCACTGCATTTCTTGAGTATCTGTTTATATTTCATGTATACATTATTGCTTGTTGTACTATTGTTATTATATCTCTATGAGTTTCTCGGCTACTATACCAATTGTGGGTTTTTTTGGTTGGGGTTTTGTTGGGGTTTCAGGAATATCCTTGGAAAGGGATATTATAGTGGTATCAGAGCATAGATTTGGCTCAGCCTGTTGAGCTTAGCAATCTATGACACTGAGGGAAAAACCCTACATCTGTTACAGAGGTAGGAGATACCGAGACATTGGGCGTAGGTTGGAGAACACCTATGGAGAGGGAGACTGTGTTCCAGTGTTGGAAACAAAATAGGAGGAGCCTATGGTGGACGCAGAAAAGAAGGAGCATAGGGTGGACGCAGAGCAGGAGGATCCGATGGCAGATGAGGATGGGAAGAGATTTGTGTACATGCTCCTCAAACCAGTGCAGGATTTGTCGAGGCAGATCGAGGTGATGGGGCAGAGATTCACGACAGTGGAGGCTAGACAACGTGAGAACCCATGGGTTTTCCACGTTGGTGAGGGATCTGGCACATCCCACCACTTTCCGGAGGAGGGTGCCGCTCAGCATGATATTACTCCGAAGATGGCCTCACATAGCCCTAAACGCTCTACCATGCCCACTTTCCTAGGAGCAGACACAGGGGCCGGAGCCCAGCAGGAGGCAGAGCTCGGTCATATGGGCGATTATTTTGCAAAGTACCAGCCCTATGGGCAGGAGTTCAGGGATGCTCTCTCATTTAGAGACTTTGTTCAGCTCCAGCGGGATAGTAGACCCCGTGACCATCACAGAGGACATCGACATTATCACGATGGAGATACCCACTGCACAACGAGTAGGTTCCACTTGCCTATGTTTGATGGTTCATCAAATAGTTCGGCAAGGTCTTGTGTGGAGAGGCTGGACATCTATTTTCAGCTTAACCAGATTTCGGAGGCAGAGGCCATCAAGGTGGCGACATTACATTTGGATGGTGAGGCCTAGGATTGGTGGTTCCATGGGATGGTTACACTCGGACACTCCTCAGTGACGACATATGCCGAGTTCACTAGGGACCGGATCTTCTTGACTGAGGGATCTCAGCTCAAGAAGAAGATACTTCAGGCATCACATGATTCACCATTGATAGGTCATCAGGAGTTTACCAAAACCTATAGGGCCATTAGAGAGAGGTTCTCATGGAAGGGCCTCAATGAGGACGTACTCCGGCATGTCCGGGAGTGCGATGTTTGCTAGAGGAACAAGGGGGAGATGAACCATCCAGTAGGACCATTGCAGCCTCTTCCCAATCCGGAGGGGAAATGGGAGTGTATTTCGATGGAGTTCATCACAGGGTTGCCCATGGTACAGGGCAAGGACTACATCTTTCTCGTCGTTGATCGGCTGACAAAGTACTCACACTTTTTCGCCATATCGGCACACTACACAGCAATGCAGGTGGCTGAGCTGTTCTTCAGAGAGATTTTCAGGTTACATGGTCTTCCCAAGACCAATCACCAGTGACAGGGACAACCATTTCATGGGCGGATTTTGGCAAGAGCTTTTCCGGTTGGTGGGGACGAAGTTGACACCGAGTACCAGTTATCACCCATAGACGGACGGGCAGACAGTGATAGTTAACAAGTGGCTGGAGGACTACTTGCGTAACTATGTCAGTGGGCAGCAGCGAGCATGGCTAAAGTGGCTTCATCTGTGGGAGTACTGCTACAATACTACACATCACATGTCCATTGGTATGTCACCATTTTATGCTTTGTATGGATATCATCCCTTATGTTTTGCTGACGTGATGTTTGGTGCTAGCAAGGCTCCGAGAGCCAAGATTTGGATCCAAGAGAGTCAGGATATTCTCCGAGCTCTCAAGGATAATATGGCTACAACGTAGAACCCGCAAAAGTTGTATGTTGACAGGGGTCAAGTGGAGAGACAGTTTGAGGTAGGAGACTTGGTCTACCTACGATTACAGCGATACCGACAGTCGTCACTGAAGAAAAAGGGGGTTGAGAAGCTCAAGCCCCGCTTTTATGGGCCATACACGGTGATACGCAGGATTGGATAGGTTGCGTATGAGTTGGAGCGACCCCAAGGCAGCAAGATTCATAACGTCTTTCATGTAGCATGCCTGAAGAAGGCATTGGGGCAGCGCGTGACAGTGACAAATGAGCTACTAGCCACGGATGATGAGGGGCATCTAGTGTTGTAGCCAGAGGCTATTATTGATACCAGGGAGAGGTAGCTATGGAACAGGACAATCCAGGAATTCTTGGTGAGGTGGAAGAATTTGCCGGATGAGGATGCCACTTGTGAGAGAGAAAATTTTGCAGTATCGATCACTTCAGTTGCTTGATGACAAGCAACATTTTGCCGAGGGAGACTGTAATATTTCTAATTAGCCATGGCTAATTGGAATATTCGATTTTGCTCAATTTTGCCTTCTATAGTTATTTGTAAATAAAAAGGTGAGGAAAAGGGGACATAACTCACTTTTAGAATAAAAGTCACTTCCTAGTAGCACAACATTGTGACTTAAAGGGGAGCCAAGGGGGCCAAAGGACCATGCAGAGATGGGGCCCACGCAGACACTTGGAGGGACTGTGCAGATGGGAAAAGGAACACGTGGCAAGAGGAGATTACGTTGGAGGAGGTGATCTTTGGGATTGAGAGAGGCCAATGCTATAAAGGAGAGAGGAGCCTCCTCATTTTGGCATTCGATTATGTGCGTTTGAGCTAGTCACTTTGACTTAGAGCACGTTGGCTGTTTAGCTGGGCTGCAGCATTGTTTAGTGCATCGAGTCTCTCCGTTCGGAGATCTCACCCTTAGCCCTGGGGGACTTCGAGTGCCTGCTCAGGCAAGGTATTTCCATCAGTATTTTGCAGTAGTTCCATCAGCATTTTGGTAGGAGGATTGGGCATCTTGGATGACTATGCAGTCTTGAGAGGGATGACGCAGTTCTTTCTGGCAGGAGTTCTGGATTGAGGGTTTGTGGAGGATTTGAGCAGGGGATCAACCCTTGTATATTGGAGGATTTTGGCAGGATTTTAAGGCAGAGTTCTGGAGGGTCTTCTTCAGTGGCAGTGTAGGGCATTGAGGGACTACGAAGTTTGAGCAGGGGATCAACCCTTGTATATTGGAGGATTTTGGCAGGATTTTCAGGCAGAGTTCTGGAGGGTCTTCTTCAGTGGTAGTGCAAGGCATTGAGGGAGTACGCAAATGCCCAAGGGGGTG
Source organism: Pinus taeda (assembly GCA_000404065.3). Classification (NCBI taxonomy): domain Eukaryota; kingdom Viridiplantae; phylum Streptophyta; class Pinopsida; order Pinales; family Pinaceae; genus Pinus; species Pinus taeda. Next base: position 11,951 of record APFE031194404.1, on the reverse strand, counting down.
ATTTTCGAGGTCAGCCATTTCAAAAGAGCTTTCTGGGTTTCCTGAGTAGAGGCGGATTCCAGAGTTTCAACATTTTCTAAGGAGGGGAACAGCCCCAAATCCTCATTTGATTCCAACAGTAGCAACAACACTACAATTCTCCAGCAGCTTGGACGCAGTTTAGAGGAGAGCCATTTCTTTGCTATTCTGAGTGTATTTTTTCACTTGCCTTGAAGCAAGTCGAGGTGCCATTTTTCTGATCACCTCTTGTACTCATTCCATTACTTTGTATAATAAAATGGCTTAGCATTTCTCGCTGAATTTCTTGAGTATCTGTTTATATTTCACGTATACATTATTGCTTGTTGTACTACTGTTATTATATCTCTGTGAGTTTCTCGGCTACTATCCCACTTATGCGTTTTTCTGGTTGGTGTTTTGCTGGGGTTTGAAGAATATTCCTGGAAAGGGATATCACAACAAGGATCAAGGTAAAATGATCTTAGCCATTGATTAGTTTTTAATCTAGGTCGTTGAATGTCAACGAGAATATTATTTAAGGGAGCTTGAGGGTCATTTGGGAAACACACCGAGAGATCAAGAGATCGAATTTCTAAAGTGAGAAGTTCTCAGAAGGAAATTCTGATCGAGTAGATTTCTTGCAGTTGAGGGGTAGTGTTACACTGAAATTTGTCACCTCGACTATCTGCAGTCTATATGGCCTCATCAATAGCCACATTGTCCTCTTTGTCAAGCCCCATACCTCTGCTCTTCATGTCAAAACTTCAAAGAGAGAGAAAGTCACTTGAAAACATGTTTATCTCTAGGTACGCAGGTTCTCTCTACCTTGCCTGCGTGTACGCATCCCAAACACACTGTACCTGCGTACTTGTACGCTCTGTAAGCCAAAGAATGGGTGCCTACCCCTGGAAAGGTCAAAAGGCGCGAGTTTCATCTTTAAAAAGTTACTTGTGGTCACTTCTAGAGCCTTCTAGAAGAGTGTTTGATGTGTATTGAGCACCTCTAGATGGTTCATGCACTCCTATGACAGAGGAACTTATCCCATCAAGAGAGGAGCTACCCCATCCAAAAGAGGGAGTATCCCATTGATGTTGGAACTGAATAACTTCCTCTAGAATACTATAAATATAGGCCTTGGGCCAAAGGAGGGGAGGTTGAAAGCTGAACATTCTAAAGGGTAAATGCTGCTGGAATTAGGACTTCCATTGTTGACTTGTGAGGAGAGATCACTATCCTTCCTTGTTGCCATAGTGGGAGTGGGTGAGCTTGTCAAAGTGGAGGAAATCTCTTGCTGGACCCTGGGAGGAGCTTGCACAACACCAAGGCTCAGGTTGTAATGGTTCCTTTGATTATTTAATACAAATAAGTCCATTCTTCTCAATGATTTGTTAATGAATTATTTCATGTATTCCTTGGTCAATATGATAGATATGCTTTGTTTTATGATGAATATTCAGATGCTATGTAATCGTTTGCTTTGTTAGTGTATGCAGGTCTGAAAGTGAAGGAGGAGCTCATCTGGATCAGCAAGGCTGGACTGCTACAACAAGCGTGGGACCTAAGGTAAGATCGAAAACATTTGAATTCCCATAGAATGATGTTTATCTAGAGAAGGATAGCTCTTGTTTGGTTTGTTTGTCATTAGAGAGTCTTAGACTCCTAGGAAGGTTGGATTTGTCCGCAAATATAACCCATTCCGTGTGACAGTTAGTGTCTGTTAGCTCTGCTACAAGCTTCAATGGTTGAAGGTCAATTTTCAGGACTGATGGTTGGTTGTGTTGAGAATGGTGCCCGCACCAGTCATTCTGTTCTTCCTCCTTTGGTTTCGTCACACCTTCTTAACCTCCCGTTGTCCCTATTTTCATTCAAAATCCTTTGTAAACCTTGAAATCCCTTCTACCGTGTTGCCTCTGTTTTTCCCTATGTGATGCGATCAGATCGCATATCGCATCCATGCCTGCTGCCTCAATTTTTTCTCTTGACTTCTTCCGACGCGATATTGCGATGCAATCTAATCTCTATCGCAAATCGCATCCGCGACCTGTTGCCTCCGATACACCCTATGTCCTCTACCGATCGCGATATGCCATATGCGATCCGATCGCAAATTGCGAATCGCACCCAAATGTTAAGACTTCGCCATGTCTCCTCCGCCGATGCAATGTTGCGATGCGACCTCAACGCCATCGCATATCGCACCGCTTATAAATCAAATCACCGCCGTCCATTTCTTTAATCTAACGACTCATGTCCGGTCTACACCTTTGTGCCTTCTCATTGCCTTCTGCCAGTATATCTTGATCGTCCATCCAATTCATGCGACCGCCAGTGTTCCTCCTTGGCCCTTCGTCCATATTTGATGTGAATTTCTCTTTTTCTTTTTTGCCATCTTTGGGGCATGCGAAGAAGCAAGTCATGATCCAGATACCTACGCATTAAATTCTCAACTACCGCAGTTAAAGGGAATCATGGTCAAGGATGAGGAAGTCCTGCCTCGAGCAGCTGAATTCATTGGGAAGACAGTGACATTTATTCATAAAAAAATTCCTCCTGTTCGAAGAGTACAAACAGAGCCATTTCATTCATTAAAATGTGCAGATTATGGCAGGGAGCCCATATCTAAGTGTAAATGCGGTTGGTGATCCATTAAGACACCTCCACGCATATAGTAGAGATATTTTGTAAACAAGTTCTATATATACCCAGAGACATGATGTAATCAGTGGGATGAGGGTTAGATGAGTGTTAGTATGTAGTAAGTTTCAACTTCTGGATACTGTAACTGTTATGTAACTTGCAGCGTCTGGTCTTCATTTCCAATTAATACAAGCTTCTTTTTCCTTCATTTGCTCACTTTCCACTTCTTCTTCTTGTTCCAGGCTATGCCTATTTTGCAGTTGTTGATACGCTCTTGAGTTTAGCAGTAGAGGGGATGTCATCCCACCTCTATGTTAGAATTTAACTTTTCATTTAAATTGCTTGCAGTTTCTATTGTTTTAATGCATAGAGAGTTGTCATCCTGTCTATGTGTTAAACATTAGATTTACAGACCTTTAAACTGGTTATAGTCGGCCATCACAGGGTCCTGTGCATCTGCGGTTGTGGTCAGTTTTCTCCATTATCACCTTTTCCTTAAACTGTGGGTAATTGGTGGTTAAAAGCCTTGTATTCTGGGGGTGTTCACCCATGTCTGGGTCAATCATAGTAGGAGTGGTTATCTGGCTTGAGTATGCAGCATTTCTTTCATTCATCCACCATTTATCCAACATTTTGTTGAATTTGTAATGTTCCCAAGCATCACTGATATACAACCTAGGTGAGTTTCTTGGGGTGTTAACATTAATTGGCGCCATTGCCGAGGATCGAAGAATCGAAGCTCAGCTTCCCTGGGAGAACGACATAGTTTCAAGCTTTGATGATAGACAAGGTTTGAACACAGTATTTCGGTTGAAATCATATGTCTGGAAACTCCATTGGTGGAAGACCATCCTTTGGCGACTTCACATTGAAGTTCTGGCTTAGTTTATGAGACACACTCGAAGAAATCCTCAGAAATCTCTGGCTGAACCAGTACCTGAACCTAAAAGGACTGCTAAATCCAAGAAAGCTTCACACAAAGGGGCATCAGGATCAGGTAAGCTTAAAAAATATCAGTCATTTCTGAAAGATAATTTTATTGCTGAAGAGTTACAGTTCGAACACTTAGAGCCCAGCACTGTTAATAAGGTCTTTCCTTTAGAGATTAGTTTAGCCCCTTGTACAGTTCCTTCCCCTTTGAATCTCAGTCCAAAGAAAGCTTCCCATACTGTCCAAAACACCCCTATATCTTTGCCATCCATTACATTATTTCCTACTGCTCCATCTGTTAGTATTCTTCCACAGATCACAGTCATGGAAGGACAGCAAGCACCTACTAGAATTGAGAAAATTGTTGCTACTAGATACGGACCTTTGGTCTTGCTTATCCCTTTAAATCCAATGTCTGTGGGAGAATATCAGAAATATATGCCTAAATTTATTGGTATAGAGGGAGTAACAGCAGAAGAACACCTTGTTGATAATTTCGATATAAGTGAAAATGATTTATGGATGAGAGTTTTTGTCCAGAGCCTTGATGGAGAGGCTAGGAAGTGGTTTAGAGAATTGCCCCAGAGATCAATAATAGATATCGAAGCATTATATGATGCATTTTTGAAGCAATAGGGGTATAAGAAGGACTTGCTGTATTATCATACTGAGTTTGGAAGCTTGAAAAGAGAAAAGGGTGAGTCTTTGCCTAACTTTAATAAAATATTTAATAAGATGTATAGTAAAATACCAGCTGAGGTAAAGCCTACCCCCACAGCTGCCAAACTCACATATGCCAATGCTTTTGACTCCGATTTTTGCTTGTTGTTGAGGGAAAGAAGATGTGCTACTCTGGCTGATATGCAAGCTGCAGCCCTAGAAGTGGAATCAAATATTATGGCAGCAGACAAGCTAAAGAGTCAAACTGACAGAAGAAGGCAGAAAGGCGAGGCTTCTTCTTCCTCTGCCTTAACCTCAGAACCTAAATTAGATAAAATGACCAAGATGATAGAGTCATTGGCTGTTGAAATTTCTAAGCTTAAGGTTGAGCAGAATTCAGGCAAAACGAGGCAGCAGAACACGTTTGCTCCAAGAAATCCAAATCTATTCAGAAGAGGAAACGATCAGTTACAAGTAATGCAAAGGGGTGAAGAGTCAAAAGAAGATCAGAAAGTTAAGGCTCCTTTCCAGAATGTAGTCATGGAGGAGAAACAATTTGAAGAGGATGAAGGTGAAATTCACTACATGGAAGATAAAGGCAGCTCTGCATTTTTGACATTGGCCGAATATGAAGAGTCATTGTTGCAGGAACAAAATAGTCAGATATGGGACAGAGGAGCTGTTCTACAAATTGGTGATCAGCAAAGATATAGTCTAAGATCTAATGCAAAGAATGCCAAAGAAAGTGTTGCACAAAGAGCTGCCGTCCAAATAGAACCACAGAATATCAAGCAGAGAAGACCAGCAGCTGATCCAGTCATCCTCAAATCTCCAGCTCAAGAGGTAAAAATTGCTGATAAAGCATTTTCTTCTTTCAGCTTCGAGTCAGAGGTCCAAAAATTGAAGATATTTGTGCCTCTGGTGGAGTTGATGAAGAGTGAATTATTTAGAAAGCCTATCCTTGAAGCCCTTGAGCTAGAGACCAAACAAACCTCCATTGACTCAGTCAATTTGCAAGCTGACAAGCCTACTGTTGTGCTTAGCCCCATGATTCAAACTGTTGATAATAGTTCTCCATATTTCTATGTTTCATTAACTATCCATGATAAAATCCTCCACAATTGTCTGCTAGACACAGGGGCTAGCCACAATTTAATGCCTAAAACTGTCATGGAAAAGTTGGGCCTTGATATCACTAGACCTTATCATGATTTATTTTCTTTTGATTCAAGGAAGGTGAAATATCTTGGATTAATTAAATATCTGACTGTTACCCTGACTCAGCTGCCCATGAAAAGCATGATGATGGATATTGTGGTGGCAGATGTCCCTCCTAAGTTTGGCATGCTATTATCCAGAGGATGGACTAAGAGTTTAGGTGAGACATTATAGAGTGACATATCTTATGCAACTGTCCCAGTATTTGGAGGAGAAAGAAGGAGGTTATATAGAGAAGCACAGTTGGCATACGTCATCAGTGATGAAAAGAATCCTACAAATCATCCCATATATGCAGTGGACATTGATTTTGGAGCATGTATTCTCCAAATAGATGAATCTCAAAAGGCCTTGATGCAAATCAGGAAACCAATTGTTCAGGCCGAGCAAGAGCAAGGAAGTCAAATTTGGGAGATGTTCTTTGATGGAGCATGTACCAAGGAGACTGCAGGAGCAGGGGTAGTGCTAGTATCTCCACAACAAGAAAGCATTCATCTGTCTTTTAAGCTAGTTTTTCAAGTGACGAACAATATAGCGGAATATGAAGCACTGCTATTAGGCCTCAATGCAGCAAAAAACAGAGGAATCAAGAATTTGAAGGTGTTTGGAGATGTTGATTTGATAATCCAGCAAGTAAATAAAACATTTCAAGCAAAGCACCCAAGGCTAACAGCATACAGAGATGAGGTATGGAGTATTAGAGATTCTTTCAATTTTTTTTGTATCTCATATATTCCTAGAAGCCAAAATCATCTCGCTGATTCCCTTGTTGTTTCTGCTAGTTTATTTAATCCCCCAATGCCTCCCAAACTAGTGTATGAAGTGAAAATGAAATATAGACCATCCTTGCCTGACAATGTCTTGCATTGGAAAGTTTTTAAAGATGATGGTGAGATTGATAGATTTCTTCAAGTCATTGATGAGTTTTCTGAGATGCAAATTGACCAAGAAAATGATGCCTTGTTAGAAAATCCTCAATCCCAACTTAGAAATAAATTTGGTAAAAATAGCATAGTCCAGCTTCCTAGTAACCATATTCCTAAAGGTCTAATTCCTCTTGAGAGACTGTTTGACCAAAATGATGTGCCTTACAAGGCTGCTCAAAAAGAAGATCAATCTGCAGTTTGTAAGCATGATATAGGAAGTCCAGGTCAGCCTAGGTATGTGAATTTGTCCACTCATTTGTCAGTTGAGCAAAGTTCTAAATACTGCAAATTAATGAAGCAATTTGATGATGTGTTTGCCTGGGAATATAGTGATCTGAAAACGTATGATAAAAGCATAATTCAGCACAAAATACCTCTGGAGAAATATGCAATACCTTTCAAATAGAAACTGAGACCAATAAATCCCATGCTTCTTCCTTTAATTGAAAAAGAAATTAAAAAGTTATTGGCTGCTAAGATTATAGTCCCTCTTAGATATTCAAAATCGGTAGCCAATTTGGTGGTTGTAAAGAAGAAAAGTGGAGAAATCAGATTGTGTGTTGATTTCAAAAATTTGAACAAAAGACAACTATCCTCTCCCGAAAATGGATCACTTATTGCAAAAGATCTCAGGAGCCAAAGTAATGTCTTTCATAGATGGGTTTTCAGGCTTTAATCAGATTGTTGTGCACCCAGATGACCAAGAAAAGACTGCATTTACCACTCCTTGGGGCACTTTCATGTATGCCAAAATGCCATTTGGATTGATGAATGTTGGAGCTACCTTTCAGAGAGCTATGGATATAGAATTTGTGGGAGAGAAGGACAAATTTGTGCTTATCTACCTTGATGATATAACTATTTATTCCAGCAGCCATCAAGATCATTTGTTGCATTTGAAAAAAGTGTTTTTGAAGTGCAGGAGGTTTGGAATTTCAGTCAATCCCAAAAAATCTCAATTTGCTTTGGAAGAAGGCAAGTTGTTGGGACATATTGTGTCTGCTGGAGATGTTCGCATAGACCCGAAAATAGTCAAGGAAATTCAGGCTTTGACTGTCCCTAGATCAAAGAAGGATATCCAATCCTTTTTGGGCAAGATAAATTTTGTAAGGAGGTTTATTCCAAACTTTGCTGAGCTGGTAAAGCATGTGACCTCCATGTTGAAAAAAGGAGCAGAGGTAAAATGAACTGAAACAGCAAGAAAATCATTTGATTCCATCAAGAAGGCTATAATGGAAGCTCCCACGTTAATAAGTCTTGACTACAGTAAGGAGTTCCACCTGTTTTCATTTGCCTCTGAGAATACCATTGCAGCCGTTTTGTTGCAGCAAGATGAAGAAGGTTCAGAATATCCGGTTGCATTTTTCAGCAAGAACTTGAGGGATGCTGAACTAAGGTATGATATTATAGATAAGCAAGCGTACGCCCTTGTCAAAGCATTAAAGGCTTTTAGAGTTTATATCTTACATTCAAAAATAATTGCATATGTGCCTTCTGCTGCAATAAAAGATGTCTTGAAACAACCTGATGTTGATGGAAGGAGGGCAAGGTGGATTGCTAAAAGGATTGAATTCAATATAGAACTGAAGCCCACAAAACTGGTCAGAGGTCAGGGGTTTGCCAAATTGTTGACTGAAGAAAAGTGCAGGTCTTTAGACATTGATTTCCTATGTACAATTGCAGCAAACAGTCAAACAAATGAAGAGGGAAGAGTGACCGAAACAGAGAGAAAACACTCGGTGGCCAAGAATCTAGCTGCATGCAACTGGTACACTGCAATAATTAATTTCCAGCCGAAGCTAGAAATCCCTTCAGGATTTACTCAAAGCCAAGCAAGTACTTTAAAACTCTGGGCAGCAAAATACTGCATCAATAATAATCTGCTCTACTGGAGGGATCCATCTGGAATATTTTTAAGGTTTCTGGACAAAGAACAATCAAAAGAAGTTATGCAGCAATTTCATTCCAGCATGTGTGGAGGGCACCACTATTGGAAGACTACAACCCACAAAATTCTTAGAGTCGGGTACTACTGGCCCACTTTATTTTCTAATGTATTTGTTTTGGTTAAGTCTTGTGACAGGTGCCAAAGATTTGAAGGAAAATAGTAGCTGAAATCCTTGCCTCTAAAACCGATAATTGCAAAAGGACCTTTTCAGCAGCGGGGCTTGGATTTTATTGGAGAGATTAATCCACATTCTAGTGGCCAGCACAGGTGGATATTAATAGCCATAGATTACTTCACTAAGTGTATTGAAGCAGTCCCTACAAGGAAGGTTGATCACCATGTGGTCATGAAGTTTTTAATAGAAAATATCTTCACCAAATTTGGATGTCCACATAAACTAATCACAGATAATGATGCCGCCTTCAGAGCAAAGGAGTTGGTGGGAAAGTGTGATTCAATGGGCATTAAACTTGTTCATTCCACCTCATATTATCCACAAGGAAATGGTCTAGCAGAATCCTCCAACAAAACCTTGAGTAGGATAATGAAAAAGCTGTTAGAAGACAATAAAAAGAATTGGGATTCAAAGCTCAAGTACGCAATGTGGGCTGATAGAGTGACTATCAAGATATCCACAGGGATTTCTCCATTCAAGCTGGTATATAGGTTGTATTTCCAATTCAGCTTACTCCCCCCTGTGGAAAAATTCCTTCAAACAGAGCAGGACGAAGATGAAGACATGGCAAAAAGAATCATTGATCTAACAGAGTTACATTAGATTAGAGAACAGTTGGTTGAACAAGCTGCAGCGCATCAGAGAAGCATCAAGGAAGCCTTTGATAAAAAGGCAAAAAAAAATAATTTTCAGGTTGGTGATTTGGTGTTGAAATGGGATGCACTGAAGGAGAAGAAAGGCAATCATGGGAAATTTTATGCTTTCTGGACAGGGCCTTTCATCATTTCACAGGTTCAAGAGAACAACACCTTTATACTGAAAAGTATGGGAGGTGAAGCAGTGTTTGATGACCCAGTTAATGGGCGGTTTTTGAAAAATTATATTGCTTAAGGTCTTTGGCCTTAAATGTTGTAAATATTTCGTTGTTATTAGTTTGCACAGGGAAAGTAGACTCCATGCCCAATGGAACACTAGAATTTTTAATTAATGTGTCTTCGGCTGGAAAGGCAGTGGTTTGCAGGTTCTTGAGACCTCACAGGGAGGATCTCATCCCCAGAAGGAGCCAGTGTTAGCTCTGCTACAAGCTTCAACGGTTGAAGGTCAATTTTCAGGACTGATGGTTGGTTGTGCTAAGAAAGGTGCCCGCACCAGTCATTTTGTTCTTCCTCCTTTGGTTTCGTCACACCTTCTTAACCTCCCGCTGTCCCTATTTTCATTCAAAATCCTTTGTAAACCTTGAAATCCCTTCTACCGTGTTGCCTCTGTTTTTCCCTATGCAATGCAATCAGATCGCATACCGCATCCATGCCTATTGCCTCAATTTGTTCTCTTGACTTCTTCCGACGCGATATTGCGATGCGATCTAATTGCTATCGCAAATCGCATCCACGACCTGTTGCCTCTGATACACCCTGTGTCCTCTGTGGATCGCGATATGCGATATGCGATCCAATCGCAAATCTCACCCAAATGTTAAGACTTCGCCCTGTCTCCTCCGTCGATGCGATGTTGTGATGCAACCTCAGCGCTATCGCATATCGCACCGCTTACAAATCAAATCTTAGTCGTCCATTTCTTTAATCTAACGACTCATGTCCGATCTGCACCTTTGTGCCTTCTCATTGCCTTCCGCCAGTATATCTTGATCGCCCATCTAATTCATGCGACGGCCAGTGTTCCTCCTTGGCCCTTCGTCCATATTTGATGCGAATTTCTCTGTTTCTTTTTGGCCAACTTTGGGGCTTGCGAAGAAGCAAGTCATGATCCAGATACCTACGCATTAAATTCTCAGCTACCGCGGTTAAAGGGCAGCATGGTCAAGGACGAGGAAGTCCTGCCTCGAGCAACTGAATTCATTGGGAAGACAGTGACATTTATTCATAAAACATTCCTCCTGTTTGAAGAGTACAAACAGAGCCATTTCATTCATTAAAATGTGCATATTGTGGCAAGGAGCCCATATCTAAGTGTAAATGCGGTTGGCGATCCATTAAGACACCTCCACGCATAGGTTAGTAGAGATATTTTTGTAAACAAGTTCTATATATACCCAGATACATGATGTAATCAGTGGGATGAGGGTTAGATGAGTGTTAGTATGCTGTAAGTTTCAACTTCTGGAGACTATAACTGTTATGTAACTTGCAGCGTCTGGTCTTCATTTCCAATTAATACAAGCTTCTTTTGCTGTCATTTGCTCACTTTCCACTTCTTCTTCTTGTTCCAGGCTGTGCCTGTTTTGCAGTTGTTGATGCGCTCTTGGTTTTAACAGTAGAGGGGTTGTCATCCCACCTCTATGTTAGAATTTAACTGTTTCATTTAAATTGCTTACAGGTTTCTATTGTTTTAATGCATAAAGAGTTGTCATCCTGTTCGTGTATTAAATATTAGATTTATAGACCTTTAAACTGGTTACAGCCGGCCATCACAGGGACCTGTGCATCTGCGGGTGTGGTCAATTTTCTCCATTACCACATTTTCCTTAAAATGTGGGTAATTGGTGGTTAAAAGCCTTGTATTCTGGGGGTGTTCACCCTTGTCTAGGGTCAATCATAGTAAGAGTGGTTATCTGGCTTGAGTATGCAGCGTTTCCTTCATTCATCCACCATTTATCCAACATTTTGTTGAATTTGTATTGTTCCTGAGCATCACTGGTATACAACTTAGGTGAGTTTCTTGGGGTGTTAACAGTGTCGATATCTTCATCCCTCCATCAGTGATCAAAATTCTCTTGTTACATTGCATTTTAGGTGTCTCATCCAATTAGTTGCATTCCATTAGGTCATGGATCATTTGATGGCAGTGGCATATTATCAATTTTCCCTCATGATCTTTACCTGCTAGCCTATTCTCATGAATTCAGATCATTTATAGTCATTTTCTGTCTTTACATTTGTTAGTCATTTTTAGGGTTTTTAGGTCTCATTAGGTCTAGGGTTTGTCATTAAAGACTTGTAAAAGCTCAATAATGGTCAGCAGGCACATGAGGAGGTCAAATAAGGTCTCGGCATCAAAAATTTCAATAATAACATTCTCAGTAATTGATTTTTCCTAAAAACCTTGTTTTGAGGAAAAACAGAGTTTTTCTTCTATGTATATAACTTTCATGTAATTTTATTCTTCCTATATGTACTAAGTCCATAAATGTAGCCCTGGTCACCTTGCCAAGCTCCTGCACTTCAGCGCCTGCAAAAGGGTCAAAAATTCAAAGCATTAGTCCATCAAAGTCAAAAAGCAAGTCAAACTGCCAAAACAGAGTTTTTAAAGATAAAGTGAAAGGCAAATATTAGAAAAGTGGGTTTTTTGTAAATGAAAAATTCAAGTCCCTTGTATATAAAGTGTTTCTTGGGTTGAAGAGTTCATTTGTGTGCCATAAAGAGAGTGAACAAGCCAAGTCGCATTTTTAAAGTATAGAAGAGAAAACTGTAGCAAAATTGTGCAAAGCTCTTGGCGCGGC
>APFE031194386.1:49950-65890 GCA_000404065.3 Pinus taeda | reverse complement strand
TGTCTTCATTTCTTGAATTTTCCTTTTGATTAGGGCTAAAACCTTCTCAAATGATCTTATTACACCTCTGAAGAAACATCTCTTTCAAAATAAATCCCTTTTGCTTTCAAGGTAGATCCTTAAAAAACAAAACTGTCACCTTTAGCAGTTTCGTAGCGTGCTACGAAACTGCTGTGTGAGCCAAAAACACATAGTTCTCTTTTTCTAAAATTGTCTCTCTTGGGATTTCAGTGACTACAGATATAACCTCTGGATATATTGGTAATTCAAGCACTCCAACCTTTGAATTAAATCCCGTGAAATTTGAAGCAAATTCTTTGGTGACTTGCATGTGACCTCCTTGAAGTTTTTCACAAAATCTCCAACAACCAACCTGTTTGAAAGCTTGTCCAATATAATACACCTGCCTGACTTACGATCCTTCTCTTTTATAAACAAATCCATGGAATTTCTGCAAGATGAAAATTGAAAGAGCTTGCACCATCTTAGTCTTGATCATTGCCTCGCTTGAAATGAAAAGAGAAGCTACTTCACTTGGACTTCAAAGAATTCTGATTAAGTACTTGTCAATTTGCTTCTCATAGATGAACCCAAGCATAATCATAACTGAAAATACTTGGCTCCTTTTTTGAAATTTGAAAAATGACTTGACCAAGACTGACTTACAACTTTGAAACCATACAAGTTGTCCAAATTGTTTTTTTTTTTTTTTTGAAATTTTGTCAGTGATAACACCTTCAATCTGAAAAAGTAAAAAAGTGATCGAAAACACGTTGTTTTATTACCAATATTGAACTTGAAACGACAAAAGTCTGATAATATTTTCATGTTTATATGGTCAAAAAATAGATGTAAGTGGATTGCCCTTTTAATTCCGTTTTAATGAGTTTAAAAAGAAAAACTCGGCAATATTTTCATATTTTACGAGTCAGAAAAGAGCTTAAAGAGGACTCCTATGTTTCGCTTTTTCGTAAATTTTGAAAGAGTCCGAAAAAGTGAAAAAGTATGCTCTTCGTTGAAAATGATCAATTCTCCTTGAAAATCCAATATTCTGCACAAAAACTCAGAACATTACTCATACCTGTTTAAAATAAATAAAAATGCATCAAAAGTTACCTTTTTAAAGTGAAAAATAAACAAATTAAAAATTCATTTATTCAAAAAAACTTATAAAAAGGGCTTTTGTAAATTCATTTTTATCGTTTGACTTCAAAGTGAAAAGTAAGAGTTTTTGGTAATAAACTTCCTGTGAAGATTGCGGAAAATCCGACCATTGGAATCGAAAACCGTCAGCGCCAAGTAATCCACATCATCCCTATCTTGCATTTCAACCGTTTAATTTTCATTTTAGGGCTTTAAAATTGATTTTTTAAGGAAATTTTTGGTTAAAAAATCGCTTGCGGGGGGTCCGCAGGCGCAGCATGTGGCCCTTGCGAACCTCAACTTTTTCGTATAGAGGAAAAAGTCAGGGTCCCGCACCTGTTCTTAAGGAAGAGTGCAAACCTACGCAGTGTCCCTAACTAGCGGGTGCGGACCCCGCGAAATATGTTTTAAAACCCTAATTTTTTCCATTTCTGCCCAATTTTTTTAAATTAAAATGTTATATTCGATACCCAATCCGTTAAGGGAATTGGATAAATGAAACTTGCTCGAAGTAATTTCTCAACTTCAGCTTTAATAGCAACAACTTTTCTTGGATGTATTTGACGCAAACGTTGCCGGACAGGTTTAGCATCCGAGTAAGTTTTAATTTCATGGACAACAATTAATGGATCGATTCCTGGCATTTCTTCATATGACCAGGCAAACACATTGCATAATTCTTGAAATAGGGCTTTATAAGTTTGGATTTCTTCGTTCGTACATGAAGCGCCTATATGAATGTTTTCAATAATTTTGGGTTTCACTGAAATGTCAATAGGAATCATTCGAGAAATATTTCCCAAATTCAACTCAGAATCAACATGTTGCAATGGATTCTGTGGTTCTTTGACATAATCAGTGGTAAAAATAGATGAGAAATCATTTTCAAAATGATGAAGCTCAGGTAAAAACGAAGATCGATGATGGAGATCTTCCCATGGTAAATCATCAACAGACAAAAGTTCACGAATTTGCTCATCAGTTTGAACAAGCTTAGAAAGAGTTGTTGAATCTGAGGTTGATATTGAAAGCAACTCCCCATGGACAACATTAATTGGAACAATTTCGGTTGAACTAGAGTCGGAAAACGACTATACCACCTGATATGCAACTTCAAGGGACTCAAGGGCATTGCATCACCAAATGAGTCCACCTCAGAATCAGAAGGTACGATCCAAGGATCATCAAAAGAAATAGTGTTCGATGAAATCATATGAATGGTTGCAAAATAAGGTGATACATTAGGAAGAGGAAATGAAAAAGTTCCTAGTGAACTAGAATCTTTAATCAATCCCGCCCAACATCCTTATAAGAGATAGCTATTTTCCCGACATGTTGGATACTATCAGAAGAGGCTGGGTCAGATGAAAAATACTTTAACTGGTCTATTGTAATGATCTTTCCATTATGAGGAATTTTAATAAGCCGAAAGACCAATGAAACAACAACAGTCATAGCATAAGACCAACTGTGACCCAACAGAAGGTTGTAATCTAGAGGGGCATCAACCACTTCCACATCTAGATTTACAGTTTTGCCTTCTACCCCTATAGGTAAATCCTGAAAAATGCTAAAAGGATGAAACCCTCGGCCATCAAAAGCCTTTAGAATCGTCAGGGATTGATTGAGTGTAGGAGAACCAAGTGATCTCCAACATTGAATCGACATAATACACGTAGAAGCTCCCGCATCAATCATAGTCCGAAAGCAAGGTCTGTTTTTGACTAACACTGGGATCTGGAAAGCCATTTGATGAGGTAGGTGAGGTGTACTATTTTCTAAATTGAATATTATAAGGTTGGAATCCTGAATATCAACAGCTCCTATAGCAGACAATAGCAATTTACACTGTGTTGGGCATGATTGCATCACCTCCAAAGCCGACATTGCTGAAGGGGATATAGCTAAATCTTCAACAATGTTATAGTTCTGAGCAGCTCTTGCATGTGGATTGAAGGCTGACTTCCGAAGTATACCTTTAGCAGGCGGTTTGATTACTAAGTCTGGGTTAGGTTTCTTGATCTGTAGCGGATCAGAACCAGAAGGAGTTGAAGTTGATGGGTTTGAATTAGAAGATTCTGCTTCCTTATGACCAACAGGATTCTTACTACCATAATCTTGTGATCGCGTCGCAATCCTAACATGGGACATCATCATAATTGGTTCTTCTGAGGCATTTGAGGAAGAACTTATCTTCTTACTATCTTGATTAGGAAAAGGATCCTTCAAGACAACAAGTGTTTGAGAACCTTTGACGATTTTCGAAACCTCAGTTCGGTGTGCACAATCTCTTGTAAAATGCTCGTCGTCACAAATGAGACAAGGATAGCGAGGTTTACATTTCTCATCGGTAGGTTCAGTTTTATCTGGTTTCTCTTTTGAGTTTTGTTTATTTTTCTTCTTCCCTTTCTTTTTACCGCCAGATTTTGATTTGGCTGTAAATGATTCTACGACACGAATATTAGCAGGAATTTCAATGGAAGATTCTCCTGTCGGGGAATCTGGTAAAGTTATAATAGGAGAAGAATTCTTTGCAGATTTCTTCTTACTCTTGGTGCTAACTGAACCAATCATACCATCAGCGGCATGAGACCCTGAAGGAGCTGCAGTTATTTGATTTTGTTTTGGAAGATTGGGGATTTTTTCATGTAAAGTACCCAACTGCATATAAACGAGGTCAAGGTGCTGAGTCTGAGAAATTACTTGCTCTTCAGTAACAACTCTTGCCTTAGCTACATCGTTAGTGATTTTAGGTAATAATGATTTAACAAACCATTTTGCCAAAATTTGATCCGGGATAAAAACTTGCACTAAACGTTGTCGACATCGCCATTCATGTATATGGTCTGAAATATATGTAGACGTTGACTGTTTTAATGAATTTAATAATTCCGTTCCATTGTCATATTTGACAGGCAACTAAAAATGAGTTAAGAATGAAGTAGCTAACTGACAAAAATTGTAAAAAGAGCTTCATGGTAACTCAATGTACCACTTGGCCGCGAGACCAATTAGAGTGCGTTGAAAAAGACGTAAGCGAATCAAATCATCTATAATGGAATTGGATGCACACCAGAGGTGATAAGCCATCACATGATTTGATGGATCTTCTCCTCGCTTACCCTCAAACTTCGGGATATCACTGGGCAACTTATTAGGCATTGGCGGCCAATACGGAAGATAGTAAATTGGATCGTTCATAAGGTGCGACAAATCAGGTAAATCCAAAGTTTCAATAAATGGTAACTGATTGTTAGGGTCTCGAAAACCTTGGGTCACCAGACCATCTCCAGGAGGAGGATATCCAAGATAACCTGGAATTGGATTTGCATTAGGAATATTATATCCTCTTGGAAAACTAGGATTAACCGGACCAAACTGGGGTTGTTGAGGTTGAGGTTGTTGATAAGTATACCCAGGGTACAGTTGATACTGATAAACTGGGTTTTGCACAACAAGACCGTATTGATACTCTCCCTGGTACGTTTGATAAGTGAATTGTGGTTGACTTGTGACAATCGTACTTGGACTAGGTTGTCATACAGGCATCTGAATCGAAGTCTGAATTGTAGGTCCAGACTGTGGTAAAGAGATATGAGGAGTTGATACAGGAACAGTAGAAACTGGAGCTGTCGATACTCTAAAGTAGGTGGGGTAGATTGAACAGAAGCTGTAGCAGTTGCAACAGTCATTTGAGGCGGAGTTCGAGGTGAACTAGGCCCAGACTGATGAACTACACCAGGTGCAAACGTTTGAATAGTAGGTTGGACGGGTTGCTGGGTTGGACCAGAAAACAAAGGTTGTCTAGGTTAAGATGACAACTGCACATTGGGTTGCAAAGTCTGTTGAGATGAATCCCACACCATGTTCATTTCGGGGTAAGGATCCATAACAGGTTGAGCATATGGAGGACCATAACCAAGTTGAGTGTAGGACTGATAATTGAAAGGTACATTTCCAGTTGCTTGTACAAATGGTTTACCAGAAGGTGGTTGGAAACCTTGAGTTGGGTACTGACCTTGAGGTTGATAATCTTGAGGCACGTACTGAAACTGGGGTTGACCTTGAGGTATATATTGATACTGGGGTTGACCTTGAGGTATATACTGAGTCTGGGGTTGACCTTGAGGTATGTACTGTCCCGAAGGTATGTAATGTCCTTGAGGTTTCCCCCCAGGCGGTATTTGACTACCTTGAGGTTGCCCCCCAGGCGGTAATTGAGCACCTTGCGGTTGCCCCCCAAGCGGTAACTGACTACCTTGAGGTTGCGGGTTTGGAATAGCACCAAACATCATAATAATTTCTTCTACGCTCAACAGTTGAGTTCCATTATTACCAATTGATACCCCATGTTCAATGGGTTGAGGAGATGCTCCTGAAAAAGTACCAGAAAGTGACTGATACCTAGAAGGAACAGAAGGACCGCCATATAAAAATGTTTCCGGAGTTTGGGAAAACATGGATGACCGTTTTGACATATTCGAAGGGGGATAATAACATCTGGGCATAGGATGAAAAGGAATACGAGGTGGTGAAGAAGCAAGACCCAGATTTTCTAAAATGTTCGTCAATGATACATACCAAGCATCACTTCTAAAAGGACTGTAGAAGATTGATTCACGCTCCCTAAGTTCTAAAGTTGGTTGATTTTCAGGGAGAGTTATATCTTCGTCCGGACTAACAAGTTCTTCAATAGAAATGAGTCCAGAAGGAAGACTTTGGGTAATGACACTTCCTACCTTGGGTGAACCAGGACCATTAGAAGTTAGAGAAGCAAATCCTGAAGATGGAGTAGCAGCAAGTTCAGTTTTAGGTTCAAAAATATATTCTGTTGCTGGGACTTGATAATCAGGGTGAATAATTAAAGATGATTCTCTAACCTCTGGTGATCCAACTCTATTGTCACTAGGTGTTACAAGAGATATTAACCCTTCAAGCTGAGTTGGTGTATATTTGGGAGGCTGCCCCCGAAATCTACGGGATTGTCTCAGTAATTCAACCACAATTAAATATTTAATTACTTCACACGCAAACAAAGAAAATCTCAATAAAACCACCTAAAGTCTCTAAAGAACCAAACAATTGAATCACACGCCTAATAATCTAAGAGTTCAAACCACACATAAACAGTAACTTTCCGTACCAAAAACACTCGTTGGTGATGAAATCCAACATCGCAGAATTCAATACAGAAATGGCGGTTGGAACAGTTACCCCGAAAACCTGCTTAATGAAATAGACTTGCACAAGTTTATTCACAAAACCGTCTCGAATGAAGAGAACCCCCCAGAGAGTCCAAGTGAGTCCAGTTGACGCCTGCTCTAGGTACAGTGAGACACATCCTTCACCGTCACCTTAGGAAAAAATCATAAGATTATGGTCACTAAGGTTACTAACAGTAACAAATACAACTGGGGGAACATTCTACGATCCGATCTACGTGCAAGGGAAGAGTAACAAAGCTTAATCCCCTTGAAGGCTCCTCGACATAATCAATCCGAGGTTTACCAACAAGTGACCCCAGGCTCCTCGACAATGGTTAATCCGAGGTTTACCGTTTTTAATACGCGCAAATTTGCTATCTTTCCCAATGAGACAGACTTGATTTCCTTAAAGGTTCGGACATGATCTCATGATTGACTCCTTGAAGAGGAGCTTCCCAGATTATATCAATTACAATTGGATTTATTTCCTACCGCAAGATACAACTACTTGCTTTTTTTAACTATCTTGGAGAGTTAATTACTCCCTACTCCAAGATACTAGCCTAAGCTATATTGGTGATAAGAGCCCTAGAAATAAAAAGATTGCTAGATGAATTTTAATTAAGCATTATTTTTATTGGTTGTTTCTTAAGTCAATAGATATGGAGATGAAACTTTGATGGTGTGAAGACTTGACTCCAAAAACACTAAAAAATGCACCTAAGACGATAAACAATTCGTTTTTCCTTTCAATGAACCTCTAGCTAAAGAAAGAGTTGAGAATGCAATTCCTTGAAAAAAAAATCTTTCCTTCAACATATAAACGAAAATAAAATCTTTTTGTCTTTTTCAATAAATTCAAAACGAAGCTACTAATTATACTCACAAAAATGAATCCCTTTTTTTTTTCAACACTCAAAACTACAGAAAACAATTCTTTCAAAAGAGAATCTATGATTTCTAGAAAACACACTCAAAACTATGAAAAACTAATCTTGAGATCTAAAACTTCTAAAAACCTAATTGAAATAAAGGCTTCAAATGTTTTTGAGGACGTTTTACTTAGTTATTCAGTAAACTAACGATTAATTCGTTCAGAATAACAAATCAATCAAAAAACACCCAACTACGTTTTCTTTTATAAAAATGAAATTCACAACTTATGACCAAGTTCGTTCAAAGATTCGCAAAGAGAAATGAAAACTATTTCTCACCAAGGGAAGATTTCACAAACCAGCCAGACTCATTAAGAAGACAAAAGATACTACGGTGATCTAAGGTTTCTTAGGCTTCTAATCTTTAAGTCACTACAAAGACCAAGTGAAAACTAATTCAGGCATGCAAAACTTCTAGAAATTCATCTAAAACAAAACTCCAATGGAACTTACTCACGAGAGACTTTTGACAGGATATATGCAGATCTGGGCAGAGACTAAAAGTAATAAACTAATCCTAAACTTAACTGGACGAAAAGATTTTAGGTTTTTCAAAAATTTTGACAGGGTCCACAGGCTTCCAGTAAAACCAGATGCAGTACCGCTCTGTGCAGTAAAGTAACAGTGCGGAGAGGTTCGCATTGTAATATAAACAGAACGTGTGGTCCTCTTAAAAATTTCTAAAAAACAAAAAACAATCAACGACCTAAAAACTACCGAATCCCACACACATCAAGCAAAAACCAAAAACAAAAATCAAGTTTCTCAAGTCAAAGATAAAGGAAAATTAAAAAACCAAATCCAGTTCCCCAGTGGAGTCGCAAATATGTTGGCCGGATAAATCGTTCTTGCAGACAAGACCGATCTCCCTAGTATCAACAGATATCTAGCAACAAGCAGGACAAGAAAATATACCTTTCTCTAAACACATTGTGATTCATTAATAAAAACTAAAGAGGTGTTTTAGACCCTACTTTAAGTCCAACGCTAGTTTGTGGCAGCCATGCTCCAACAGCTCCCAAAGAGTTTCCTTTTAAGAATCTGCAATCACAAACAAGCACACATCAAATAACACCTGCATAGTTAATATAATAAATCATGTTTATCATGGTGATCAAGGAATCCATGAAATAAACCATAAGACACAACTTATTGAGAACAATAAACTTGATTGTATTAACTTTGAAATAGAAGAACTTTACAGCCTTTGGTGCTTTGATGCTGTACAAGCTCTTCCCAGGGTCCAAACAGGAATCTCCTCTACTTTGACAAGCCTCACTCCCTTCCAAATGAGATCAAAAGGTATGTAATATCTCCTCTCAAAAGCCCAATTAGGAAGACTATGTTCCAGCAACATTTACCCTAAAAAATATTCAACTTTCAACCTCTCAAGTAACCAGCCCAATGCTTCATTTTATAGTGCAAAGGAAGGAGGTTATAGGTCCATCATTGAAGGGATAAAGTCCCCCTTCAAAGGGATAAGCTCCTCACATGAAGGGGTTAGCTCCTTAAGGTATGGGATGCATGAACCCTCAAGGAGAAAACTTGCCACCTCAAGATTCCCTCTAGAAGCTTCCCGAAATGACTCAAAGTTAGTTTTTAAGAATGTACTTGCGCCTTTTTAACTTTTACAGGGGTCCGCACCCATAACACAAATACAAAGCAGTCAGGTGCGTAGGGGACATGACCAATAGGTGCAGGACCGCAGGTAATGCTAAGAGAAAGTGCGGAACCAGAGTTTTAGAGATTTTTAAGGTCTTTCTCTTATTTTCAAGGCTTGATATGAAGAACTGAGGTTTAATACTTGGAAAGGAGGAAGGTATGAGTGATGATAGACTCACACTAATTGTAGAATGTCAAGGTGACAATTTTTGTGTAACAAGACCGTAGCCACATCCATGGCCCCCGGGAAGGGTTCCTCCATGCAATAGAAGTAGGTGGATATGATCATGAAAGAATATAGGGACCTTTTCTCCTCACCCACAAGGGTACCGTTGCACTGTCAGGTCAAACATTCATTTAATTTGACTCTTGGAGCATATCTACCTAGCGGGCTGATATATCACTGTTTCATTGTGGAAAATGCCAAGTACAAGCAGCGACATGATCAACATCGGGTGCGACACAAGTTTCAGGTGGGCAACAAAGTCTGGTTGCATTTACAAAAATAATGCCTTACAAGATCCCATCGGAAGCTCAAACCACTTCGATATGGTCATCACACCATTACCAAGGCTGTGGGAAATAATGCTTTGGAGCACTGGATTCACCCATTCCTTGGCTTGCACCCAATGTTCAATGTAGATCGCCTTCGGCCATAATGTCCACCATTATTGGACACATTTGACATTGTAGAACAACTCATACCAACAGAGCTCAACTCGGACTACATGGAACATGCCACAATTGATCATATCATGGACACACAAATCAAGAACAATCGACAATAGAGGATTCATCTATATCGAGTTCTCAAAGTAGGCCAACTCCTTCACCAAGGCAAATGGCTCACTAGGAACCAAGTTCAACAAAATTTTCTTCATCTCACGGAGGAACTCAATGCAATGGGGACCATTTCTTCCTTGGGGGGGGGGACTAATCCAGGTGGGTATTGGTGGCCACCCACCTATTCCACTTGGATCCTCACCATTGTTTCTTTCAGTTTTTTATTTTCCTTAATTGTAGCACAATTTGCTATTTTTGGCAGTTTTTCGGGTCGTGAACTTCCGGAGCCGTTTTGAGGACCTAAATGACATTTTTTTTGTAAAATTACTCAATGATTTCCATTGTAATCATATCGTCTGCTATAGTCCTCAGAGAGATATTTCCAATGAGGTATCATATGCATCAAATAGAGATAATATGACCAAGTTATGACCTTGGGAAGTTGGTTGCCCAATGAACCCCAACGGGGCCCATAAACTCTTGGTGTTACATCTCCTCGAGTTAGGGTTTTCTCTTATTTTTCATTGTAACTCAGTTCAGAGGCATGTAGCTGCCACATCTCTCCTCAGAGATAAGCTACCATTGCTCGAGCTAGTGTTGTTTCCATTCTATTTGTAAGCATATTTCAGTATTTGATATTAATGAAATGAAGTGTTATTTCTACTGCATCTCTGTATTTATGGTTATATATGTAATTTGTTGCATTCCTATTTAAGTTTGGATCAAGCTACCCCTCCATCGGACTCATAAAACTAAAACAACAAAGGACTTGTCACTATGACAAGGCCGAGCTACTCCTTCCTAGGGCTCGTTAAAAATACTACGATGGATTCATCTAAAGGATGAACTTATGAGCCAAGCATATGTTATCCTCTTCAAGATTGATATTAAAAATAATGAGGTACACACTATAAATAGTGGGGATAAATGGAAGTAAACATATATCCTGTATTTTGTATAGAGGAAGCATGTCAATCTTGAACATGAGACTTGTCTGTATCTCATGTTGGGTTTGGGTTATCCTCACTTCTTCACTTGCCTTACTGGGTTTTTGGAATCCATTTGCCTCTTATCTAATTATATCTTATTGTCATCATGATCTTTGATCCTATGTTGAGTCAAACGTTGCCAAATTCCGAAGTTGTGTCGCTGATATGTTCAAGAGAAGTGCCATCTACAATTCAAACCAATTTTACCTTGTTTGACTTTTCTACAACAATCCCGGATCACTCTTGCCAACTTTGCAAAATCCTATGTTTCATGTTGATGATGTGGGAAACATTATGGCCGTCCTTCGACGGATCACTTCCTGTCGACTCCAACTCATTATCCAGGAAGATGATCTAGAAACTCCCTTTCAATACCTTAAAGCTTGCATGCCTCAATGGAAGGTTCTTCACATTCAACGATAGGTTCACATCATTGGCCTTTTCTCTAATGGTTCTACGAGTGTTCGACTTCAGCATCATTGTTCACACCCGTGGATTGTGCTATTGTACCTTTAGATCCATCATCATTATTGGTGGTTTCTCTTGTGCCTGTTAACGGTTCCCATCATTGACCAATAATCAGGTGGTTTCTACCATGTTTGACTCCGAAAAATTTATTCACATGGTTAGATTCGTACTTTCGTTGGATTGGGACAAAGATGAAGACCTCGGGTTACATCTGATAAATCCAGGATGCATGGAGTTATTAAGTATTTGTAATTGTAAACATGATCCTCTCTATACGGATGACTGCATCCATGTATTGTTAGATGCTTACACTTTAAGCATACTTACATTAGAGATGTTAGATATATTGTATTATGTTTGATTTGCAGGTCTCCTAATGGTGGTTTTCTAAGTCCTTGGCTTTGCTTGTAAAGCACTTCAACCATCACTTCCCATTCTACCTTCATGCTTTAGGGGGAATTTATTACACGGTATTTTGTCACACTTCTCATCTCATATCTTGAAGTGTCAAGATGGGAAAATATGTTAGTGTATTCACCATGAAACACATTCAGAAGCATCCCTGAAGAAAATAAGAAAACTTGCCTTGAAATAATTTTGAAAAAACTTGTCAAAAAACCTTGTTTTCAGGATCAATACATTTTACATCACTAGTGACCCGTGCTAGTAACTTGTTGCACTATAATTTCCTACCATTTCCAACGTGAATTTTATCAAGAAAACTCGCGTTGAAACTCTTCAGGAAATTTTTCCTAAAGTGGAGGGGAAGCTTCTCATTCTAGAAGTCTCAAGAATGATGAGCTGGTTACAGTTGAATGAGGATTGGAATGAGACCTCCCATTCCCGGTCCTTAATCCTACTTTCATGTATCTTTCCCTTGAGATGTAGAACCTCTCCCTCCTTTTATGAATTCTCAACTCCCTCTCCTTCCCTATAAATAATATCGCTACTATCCACTACTGGTTGGCTATTGATTGGTTGCCTTCCTAGTGCTGAACTATGCCCCAATGTTGCCCATTTTTCTAAGAAGAAAGGAGTGCTTGAAGGTTAAGGCTGGGAATTAGAAACTCACCTAAAGGAGGCTTCCAAAATCAAGGCTTAAGTGGTTGTAATTCTCCCTTTACCATCTAAGGATTTCCTGCACAACAATCCAACATTCATACATCCCAGTTCACAAGAAAAGTCAATATGTTTCAAAACAAACCCTCCACTCCATCTCATCCTGAAAATTTCTTGAAAAACACAGAGCACATTCCCTCCATTTTCACAACCCTAAACTACTCAATCAGACCCCTAACATCATCCTCCAAGCCCTCTACACCCTTTCTCATCACTCCCATGCAGTTAAAAGACCTTGGAAGAGAAGAAAAGGGCTGCTACAAGACTCTCATGTAGGAGCCTGTGACACTATTACAGAAAATCCATAATCCTATTTTTTTCCTTCCATCAAGTAGAAGGGGTGATACCGTCTCATGAGGCACTCTGCCACTCCAAGCAGGACTCTCCAGTGGCAACAACAACACTTGGGACATCAAAAAATGACCATCACACATAGAAACAACAAAAATGAAATACCATGAGGAACAGAGAAGATATACACAGGAACATAAAAAACATAGCAAGATAACTCCCTTAGTACAAAGGTCCAACACTCCAGCATGCACACCCCTGCATCAGTCAATCATGAGGTAGGCACAGGTATGGCAACCTCTCATCTCCTCCCTATGTGTAAATAATTAAAAATGTATGAATTTCGAGAAGAGGTATTTTTATAAGATGGAGGTGGCTAGTTAACTTGGCTACCTTTGTTCAGTGAACAAAAAGTGATTCATGAGCTCTCATGCAACATGGAGTTGTCACATCAATCAATATTATATCATAGAGAGTGGGTGGTGATTGCGAGGGATGAGGGAATGATTACTCCAAGTGGGGACAATGGTCCAAAAGAGGAAACCTCGTGCCTCTTCCAAGTCATCACAACGCTCCGAGTCCTTGCCAGAAGTGGAATATAATGTACAGAGGCTCGAATTCTCTTGAATTTACGCTCATTTCAAAAAAAATTAAGGTGAGGACGAGTTTGGGGAGCCATCGAGGAGAGTCGAACTCTGCTCTACCACTTCTACAGGAAGCTACAAGAAGCCTCCAAATGCTATAGGAAGCTTGAGAAATTGCTGCAGGAAGCCTCAAAGGGTGAAAGAACGCTGCTAAGGGTCGATTTTGTCTCCAATTATTCTTATCCCAGGCTATGTGGTAAAAAGTAAGTGCACCCTCTCATTCATATGTCCATAACTTGTACGTCGGTGCACCTTGAATTTTAGAGGAAATATTAGTCGTTTTATGAATTGAAAGAACTTGTATGGCTGTGAATAGAGAGATTATAACAAATTGCTAAAAATTTCAACCCTCTACTTCCACTGAATTACACATCAGAGCTATTATAGGAAGCATCACTCCTTCACCTAGTTGAAAACAAAGGAAATAGATGGGAGGGGGATTCAATGGAAGTGAACCTATATACACTAAGAGTTCAGCTTCATCCTCATGTATTAGACATTTTTCAAAAAAATCGGTGGCTAGGATTCTTTGAACTGTTGAATGGATATGATGATGACATTAAATATGGATTTTTCAATGGCCCTAAACTCTCATACAGGAGTCAGTGACACCACTTTGGTAAGGGGATTAACTATTTCAATTAGTCCTAAGCTAAGTAGTAGGGTGACAACCCTTCCGCGAGGAGTCCAATGGAGAAGAGAAGACAAAACCTCCAGTGCCATTGCCAAAAAGAACTTCTTCATTGCTGATGAAAAACCTAATTAAGACAAGAATGAAGTTAGGAGGGAAATCTTACCCTATCCCTGGGATGAGGTGGCCTACCATATCCTAAAATATATCTCCTATGAAGGAAGGCTAAGTGTAGTCTATTGATACCATTTTATATTACTCCATGAACTAAGGTTTCAAGCAGAATTTCCCTTGGCACAAAGACTCATTGTACCATATTTCCTCCTACAGTTCATCAAGGACATGAGCTAAAAGGTGAGAGAGGGAAAGCACCAACACCTAGGCCACCACGGCCTCATAAAACTGATAGTGGTAGATGCTTTGAATAAACTAAGGGTCCCATTCATTTGGTCCAAATTCATGGATATAGATAGAGAGGCCTTAATTTACACTCAAACCCTCACACCAAGGGAGACCCTAATCTCTAGTGTTGGAGGAAGAGAAGGGAAAGAAGAAGAAGAAGAGGAAGAGGCAGAGGAAGAAGATGAAAGAGAAGAAGAGGCAGAGGCAGAGGAGGAAAGAGAGACATAGGTGGGAAAAAATAGGAAGACCTAGAGGCAGAAGAAGAGAAAGAGAAAGATGATGAAGAAGTTGAGGAGCAACATGAAAAACAAGCCCTGAGAAAACTACTACATCTAGAGAAGAAGGGGTATCCCTAGAGAAAACAAGTTTGTGTCCAGGACCCAGTGAAAAAGAGGTAGCTGCCACCTTAGCTACCTTGAGCACACTAGTCAAACCCAAGAAGAAAAGGCAAAGGCAAAATTCCTTCTATTTTAAAACCAGGATTAAGCAAGGAAGGCCTAAAACTCCTATAGAGTTCCCTATCACAATTGAAGAGTCCCAAAGTAAAAAAGAGGAGGTAGGGCCCACTGAAAAGAAATTTGAGGAGGTCACCTCTCTAGAAACCATATCAAAGATTCCTATAGCATATGTAAGGAAGCCCACAACTAGATCAACATCCTTTAAACAACCCAAGACACCTACCACGCTCCAACAAAAAGGAAAAAGGAAGCTATAGGAAAAATAGAGCATGCTAAAGGAAGAACAAAGTGTGCTATAGGAAGAACAAAGTGTGCTACAGGAAGAACATATTGTGCTACAGGAAGAGCAGAATGAGCAACAAGAGGGGGAAACTTCCCTAAAAACATTTGAGAAGGATTTTCCAGAGCTACAGAAACCTAGTCCACAACCTAATTTGAGCTCTTATTATAAATTCATTGAAGGAGGGAGAGTCATTCCACAAAAAATTGCAATCCCACTTTTCTTTAAACTTGAAGTAGAAAGAGGAGGATCCCACATATGGATGCAGATTTCTAAATCCAAAAAGGTGGAAGATGTGGGCCTCGTGGAAGAGAAGGTCCTTGAAATGGGCAAGGAATTAAGTGAGTTAAGGGAGAAAGAGTACGCAATGAGAGAATAACTATAGTCAGAAAATAAACAATGTAAACTTTGAAATGGGAACTATAAACTCAAAATGGGAACTTTGGCTAAAAAACCCCGTAAAAACATAAAAAAAAGTGCTAAAAACGAAAAGTGTTGATGCTGGAATAACACCTTTTTTTTATAGGGTAAATTTTCAACATGTTTTAAAAATGGTGGTGAAAACCAATTTTTTGTGCAAAAATTGTCCAAAAAAGGCCCTCAAAGTGGAAAGTGTTGATGTTCGAATAACCCTTTTTTTAT
The DNA here is from genome assembly GCA_000404065.3 of Pinus taeda. Classification (NCBI taxonomy): domain Eukaryota; kingdom Viridiplantae; phylum Streptophyta; class Pinopsida; order Pinales; family Pinaceae; genus Pinus; species Pinus taeda. The sequence goes on along the minus strand of APFE031194386.1, from coordinate 50,239 downwards.
TTTTTCAATGGTAAATTTTGTGCAAAAAACACCTTTAAAACAAAAAGTGTTGACACTGGGATAACACCTTTTTTTTCAAGGGTAAAATTTTAACATTTCGAAATAATGGCGTAAAATATTTTATCATGACCTCGAAAAACATTAAAATTTCAAAAAAATAATGAAAACATAAAACAAAATAAAAAATTAAAACAATGAAAAAACACAAAAAAATAACAAAATATAAATTAAAATATATCCTAAAAACAAAACATAAAATAAAAATAAAAAACAAAAGAAATCAAATATA
>APFE031194386.1:23175-37517 GCA_000404065.3 Pinus taeda | reverse complement strand
TTTCAATTACTTTATCTCCATATATAAAGTTTAATGTAGAGCTAAGGTGAAAATTGAAGTATTTTATTTATGATAGACATTTCAATTATTTTATCTCCATATATAAAGTTTAATGTAGAAGTAAGTTGGAAATTGAAGTATTTTATTTATGTACAAACATTTAACTTTATTTATTTATTTTATTTATTTCTTTTTTTGAGTTATGAGTAATTAAATTTTTTTAATGTAAGTATTATTTTATTATTTTTAAATGTATCACTATGTGATATTTCCCTCATATTAGGCTAGAGCGCCTCTCGTGCAACAATACATTTTTATTTTTTTTAGCGTACTTCCCCACATTTCATGGATGGTAAACTGGATTATGTGGCGTGACCCCAAGGGAATCGAAGATATTTGAACTTGTGATCAATAACAATTGGCAACAATATAAAAAAACTTCACATATAGGTTTAGACCAATTGAGATAACCCTTGGGGTTTTTATTTTTATTTTTATTTATCACAATAAATATAATAAATGAAACAAATATTAATAATGGTAATGATAATAAAATACTATAAACATAATTATTGCTTCACACTACAAAACACATACAAGAAAGTTATTGTAGGTTTAACTTTTAAAATTGTTTGATGAGTATTGTGTTCATGTGTAATAAAATCATGATATTTTCTAGTGATTATTATTGAATTTTATTTATTTATTTTTTAAACTCAAATCAAAAATATATTTATATTTCATAAAATCTTTGTTGGGGGCATAGTTGTATAGCCTTCTTAAGTATTTTCTGCTGGTCCAAACTAATGAACACTGTAGTAAGCAACATATTTCTAAAATGTGATCCAAAAGTATACCCTGGAGTATGTACAGGGGCGTTACATTGTTCTAAAAATGCTAGTTTATAAAAATGGTTTGTAGGCATGCTTAAGGAACAAGGGTTAAGCTTAAAATCCCATCCACTTTAAGGTTTCCTTTTGCTATATGGACCCCCTCATTCATGAGGATGTTCGCCTTCTTGTTGTTGTACCTATGAACATGAATAAATGACTTGGAGTGAAAGCTTCCTAGCATATGATAGATACCTTTTACAATAGCTTGGAGTTTTACGTCTAACTGAAGACAACCATTGATGAGGTGGTGCAAAAGAATGAAAAAGACACCAATGATAATCAGGTCTTGAATGTTTCTTTTTGTAGCTAAAGAGATACCTTGCAGAAGAATGTAGGCTTATGCTTACTTATTTCAAGGTAATTCCTAGATCATAGGAGAAGCGATATTCCCATTGGTCCCCGGGATGATATATCCCCCTCCCCCCGTGATCCTACCGCCCTTGGATTATTTTTGGCCACACCATCGAACCACAATATATGATCCTTTGTTCTTCTATCCATTTATCAAATTCAACTTTTGAGAATATAAGCTGCAAGTTGGATGGAGGAGGAGAGGATGAAGGGATACTTTTTCAAATTCTAAGAGAGGTCTACCATGCATGCTCTATTAGATCTAAGGCTTGGATTTATTTGAGCTTTAAAACTTTGGAGATGAACGTTTCCTTCATGAGAGTCATTTCATTCCCAACATATCTCCTAAAATATGGTTCCTCCCCTTGGAAGATTGGTTTATTCCTAGTCAACTAGATTTTCCAACTCACATATTTAGGAAGGTGTTGATCGGGAAAAATGTCCTTTTCAACGTTCTAAGGGAGACCACCTAGTTGGGAACTTAGAACAACTCCTTTTCAACGTTCTAAGGGAGACCACCTAGTTGGGAACTTAGAACAACTCCTTTTCCGTTGAAGTAGTGGTTCCGACTAGTTAAATTAGGTTCAATTACCTTCTCTCTATCTCCACTGGCTTAAAGTATGACTTTTACCTACCAATAGAGAAGAGACATCAGATCAAACCTCTTGCTAATCAGGCAATAAAGTGATCCTTAAGTTGATTTGGGGCTCATCCAAATCACTCTAAAATTTTCCTCTATGGTAAGATGACTTCTAAGATGTAGAAACAATAATTAAAATGCAAAATTTAACCTACGATGTACTTATCCTAGACATATCTCAATTGAAATAAAGAGTAGTCTTTCTTGCAATCGAGAGCAAGCTAAAAGGATAGGAAACAAAGCATGTAGGAATAGGAATTGGAATGAAGGAAATAGACCAAGGAAAAAGTTCACAAGATATAATCCTTGTTAAAACAAATACAAACAACTAAATGCCTAGTAAATAGTTACGAGACACTTAACTGCAATAGCTCCAACTCTTAATAAAAATATGTATAAGAATGAGAAATTCATGTCATAGTACTAAAGTAGTTCAAATAAAATTCCATGTAGAAAAGCAAAACATCTACAACTCTAAATTGTTAGATAGCTAGCTAGCCTAAAGAAATAAAAGTATATTCTTATACAATTTCTAGTTACAAAACTTCATTTCTGATTAATCCTGCAAGATAGCTTGACCATATTTTAAATGGGAATATCACATAACATTTAACAATAGTGCTAAATCCAAACTAATATACTCATACAATAGAAATGTATTTGATATCTAAAGCATTTATTTACAGTAACATATGCAAAGAATAATGTTATGCAAATAATTACAAAAATAAATCTTATTATAAATATGAATCAAGTTATATGAACCTAAAAATATTACAGTAGTGCAAATCCCTTGCTTCCAAAAACTTAATCTATGTCTGCAAAGAAGAATTCAATCCCATGACAATAGTGCGAATGAGCATTGAAACTCCTTTACAAATGGACTAAAAGCTCCTAAATTTCTACCTCTTCTCTTGGATTCAAATCCCCCCTATAAAATCAACTCGACAATGGGTATTTATACATGATTTAGAAAAAAAAAAAAATTCCCCAAATCTTTCCACAATCGAGTTAATTTCAAAGAAAATAAAACAGAAGGATTGCATCGATTGGGGTTTGAAAAAATGTTGATGGTATAGTTAAGATGTTTTTTTCAATTTAGCCTGCACAATGATAAGAATAATCCCGCTTGTCTCTAGTATGTTTCAAAGAATTCGTAGCTGTGGAATAACTGAAACAAATTTTTTCTTTTATTATAATATCGTTTTTCCTGCTTGGAGAATTTTCATTGGCAATAGAAGGATTTGTTTTAATATTGGCCTTAATGAGAAACCCTTTGTCAAAACAGAATAACAAAATCAGAGTTAGCCATAAAATGGCAAAAAAAATAATATGCAAACAACAACTATTTATGCCCAAAACCAATAAATAATCAATGGCTTTTCAATTAATATAACATTGCCCCCCTAGAGATGACAAGTGGAAAGCATAGAAGTCTATCAGAACAATTGCATATCGGAAGTTTTAAACATAGTTTCACAACAATCTTATGCTAAACATATGATGTAATAGACACAATGTTTGAATTAAGCCATGGTTTATATGTGTATCAGATCCATAGCTTATCGGAGATCAGAGGAAAGGGACTTATTGAAGCTTTTATATGTGTGCCATTCCAAAAGTTCCGATATACAAGCGGACACGATTTTACAATTAAACCAATTCTATAACCATATCAGGTCTGAAGATGATGATGTAGGCAGATAGGTGGTAGACACAAAGGTATGTCAGAGATCTTCTGATATCAGAAATTTCTAATGTGGTTACATACGAGAGCTCCGACATGGAGCAGATACGATATCTTTATAGTCCAAAATTAATACCATATTGGATCCAACATATCAGAGCCTGGCAGCTATAAGGAGTAAGAGGGGAACGCAAATTGGGATATTGGCGGTGGATATTTATCGGAGTATTGATAGATCGATATATTAGAGGTCGGAGTGGCATGGATATCAGAGTATCAATGAAGTGATATATCAGAGGTTTTAAGAACGTGACACACAAAAATCTCCGATATGTAAAAGCTACATGGCCTCGATATGTATTACAAAGGATTAAACTAGCACCACTTGTTATAATCCTTTGGCTATGTTATATGACCATTTTATAATATGAAAGGCTTTACAAAAAGGACCCTTTTTAATAATAAGTGAATTATAACCGCTCAAAATCCAAAACCACTTGGTTTTGTTAAATAATGAAGCTATAACCACTATATAATAAAAAAACTTGGTCTCAGGGGCTATTTAAGGGATAAAAATAAAAATAATATTACAAATATAAATGTTTTACAAAAAAGTAAAAAATATATAAATATAAACAAAAAGGAGAAGGTAAATACTTTATATACATATCATTAGGCCAAGGTTGTGAAAATTATCCAATGACAATTAGCACCATTTAAACCATTGTCCAAATGAGATCAATCGATTTATAGGAAGTAAGAACAATTTAACTCATGAACAATCAAACTCTCCAAAATCCTAATAGTGATATGACAACATTCAATTAAAGGTCCCATAGTGAAAATTAAGTTAATAATGGGGTGGGGGGGGGGGTTGGGCTGGCGGGGTGTTTGTTCTTTACCACAATAATGCAAGACATTAGGAAGAACTAGTTATGTGTGAAAAATGATGAAACTTTAGGGAAAAAGGAATAGAGTTAAATCAATCAAAGTGCTCAGATTCAGATTTTCAATGACATCTCTTATAACTGATATAAAAATGTCATCATTTTTTGTATCTCTAATATTGATTATAAGAGTCATGTTACAACAACTATTTAATTGATGACAACTTAAAATAAAGAACAAAAGCGTATCATTTTATGTTTAATAAGAAAGATGAACTCTCATTATCATAGGTAGAGTCACTACTGCAAGTAGGCATCCATAACCTCGACAGGGTTACCTCTTAGCCCAAATGAAATGTCAATATCCCATCTATGTTTAAATATTTCAGACGAAACCTATTTTACTAAAACTCTGAAAGCCATTGTCCTCGCTTGGTGACTAGATACGAAAATTCCATTCACGAGAGTTGATAGTCATGAACAAGATGACTTGTGATGAGACCTTTTGTCTTACAACAAAGTGCGGTGAGCCATTTTCTTGGCTTGGTAGCCAGATACGATAATGTCATAACCATCAAGACCCATGATCATGGTAGGTTGGATCTTTACAGAGACCCCTTATCTTTCAGGTATTTCACTATGATAATTTGTGTTAACAAATGGGGAGACAAATATTCTCCTTAAGAGATTGGGATGACATGGAAGAGTTTAAAAATACTAAACTTGTATATGTTGATTTGTGTTGCTTTAGCAAGAATTGTTTATAAGATAAGTTGGTGCAAAAGCGAATTCTCTTATATTATAACGTGATATTATCAAAATGGAAAGGAAACGCAATAAGAGTTTCAAATATAAATATGAAATATAGAAATTTGATGATTATTTTGATATTATTCCTTTTACCAATGAATTTTATTAACTAAGAGTAAAAATTTTCCATGTATCAGATCAAAGATGGATGTGAAAAAAATCCCTTCAGCTAAAATATTTGGTAATATTACCAAAAGAACACAAGGGGATTTTCGAAGGGAAATAAGATGAAATGTCGTGAAATCAGATCTAAAAACAAGAGCAAAGAGAAATGCAATCAAATGAAAAATAGAAGAAAACTACTGCAAGCAAAATCATGAAATAGAAACTACTCAAACAAGATAAAAGTAATATCTTGACATAAGGCATTAAGATCTTGTTATGTATTTGTCAAATAAAATGTTGTCTTGTTAAAACGAGTTTTCTTATTCATGAGTTTATTGAAAAATAACCAATGAAGAGTTGTGATTAACAATTGCATTTGAGATCTTAACAAATATTTATTTCCTTACTCAAATATTGCTTTAAAACATATCACAAAAATGATAAGAAAAATTTCAAGTTAAGAAAATATCCCTGAGTAAGGTTTGAAAGATGATCCATTTATAATTTATGTTTATCACACCTGTCTTATTCACAAAATATGGATCAAACCAAATTCTGCAAAAAGAAAACAAAATATAAAAAGAAAAACTAACAATAAATTGAAAAAAACACACAAACATATGATAATAATATTGCAAATGCATACCTGGAAGAATTTAATAATCAGTTTACCTCATTTGATCTTCGTCTTCTTCCATGTATTTCATAAGAATGTTTAAAATCATCTTTTTATTTAATCAACAGAATGTTAACAAAAACAAATATAATCTATTCCTAATCCTAATCTAAAAAGCAAATTATGACTAGGTAAAATCAAACTTCCAATGTAACCATTCAAGTGCTTTATTTACTACATGTACACACCAATCAAATATTAGTAACAAAAGCACAATTGAAACAACAAATGTAAATCTCAATTGATTATATACATCTAAAACTAAAGTATGTACAAAGAACAACTTATTTACAAATAATTTATTTGAAAACCATCTTTCTTGGCAAGTTGTCTCCAAACAAATATCTATCGGATAATAAAAGTATTGATGTATATTTGTTAAAGATTCAAAACTAACCAAAAGAGAAGGTAACAAGGTAGATTGTGAGGGAACACTCTCAAGAGTTAAATTTTGTCGACAATGAGATAATTGAAATGAAATTAACATCAAATTAATTTGGAAAAATAAAAGTTTTTTTATATTCAAGATTAAAATTTCGAATAAAATATTCATTGTCTTTAGTTAGTTCATCTCGAGGGTGTTCAATGCTAAGATATTGAACATACATGCATAAAAAATCAGAAAATAAAACATAACAAAAGAATCAAAAGAAATCAACCATAACCAAATCATTAAGATTACAACATAATGCTGTAGGGAAACTCTGGAACCTACCATTAAATTCAGTGATCGAATTTCCACTAAAAGGACATTCCAACGAAATACTATAGATGCAAGTTTCCAAAAGAACACGAGAATGAATAATGTTAGAAACTTGCAAAACAGGCTCATCAAAATTATCAAAATCAAATTCATGTTCAAAAAGAGGATACTAGATTACAACCCGTGAATCTTCATGAGATGAATCAGTTTTTGATATTAGTGCACTTTGTCCAGGATGAAAATCTTTATCATCATCATGGTATTCATCATAATTACCTCCTTCTCTTGGAAATCAGATGGTTGATCTGAACTAAAAAAATCATAAAATATGTGAGAGGGGGATTCAGGAAATACGTTAATGACTAAAGAGTTATCTCCTCATAAAAAATTGGCGTATCCCCTGAGGATGGACTCACTTGGAAGTCGAAACATTGGGTTAAATAAAATCTACAAATAGGTTATTCCTCACTTATGTAAAAAAATAAAAATACTATTTACAAATAAAAATCTTTTATAAATAAAAGTAAAATAAAGAAATAAAACCTATAAAACAAAAAGGTAAAATAAATTATATACATATCATTAGGACAAGGTAGTGAAAAATATCTAATCGACAATTAGGCACCATTTACAAACCAAATGTCCAGATGAGAGCAAACGAGCTATGATAGGAAGATAAGAACATATCGAACACATTGAAGCAATCCAAACTCTCAAAATCAAATAGTAATATGAACAAATTCAATTAAAGGGTCCCCATATCAGAAATTAAGTGAATAATAGGGGGTTGTTTTTTTACCACAACAGAAGGGAAAGCTAGATTCTTTTGAAGAAACAATTACTTCTCATGGAGCCTCTATAGCAATTGTCCCAACTTCCAAGAAGGGCTTGAATATCACTTGGAATCCTTACTCTACTACTAAGTGTTTGAAGAACGTTGTCCCAAACCATCTTGGTGAAGGGGAAAAAAGGAAGAGTCGGTTGATTGATTCCTGGTCATTCTTACACAATACACATCTGGATGGGCCTGTTATTCCTTTTTTTTCCAAGGTTTCTACTATCAATATTTTTTTATGTGCTAGTACCCAACAAAATATGTTAATTTTAGGTAGGCAATCAAAACTCAAGATCCTTAACCAAATTTTTGATTTTGGGGGAAATCCACTTGGGAAAATGATAGCATCATAGCCTTCATTAACCGTGTAATATGCCTTCCCCTACCCACGAGCATCTGATTCCTAAATATGAAGAGGATCATAACCCGAGAGGAGAGATTATAGTTATGAAAAAATCTAGTGGAGCTGATGGGGCAATTGATCCCAACCTCACCCAATCCATCTGCCCATTTGTGACCACGAGGAGATATAAAATAGAGTGCATATTCCATATTGGGCGAGCCAATCACACAAAGGCCTAAAACTGAAATTTGAGTCAATGGGTGGATTCCCTTGAATATTTTCATTCCAAATGCTTACTCACTTGGAATAACCAAGTCACCATGTTAACTTTGCATTGATGATCAGAATGGATATCGAAATAAAATTCCATATATGTGAAGTTGCTTTGATGATTAGCACAACGTTAAGATAGTTTACACGATCTCCATGAAGATACTTCCAGTGCAGGACATGTTTCCACTAGTCAAAGGGGCCTAAAATTAATTACAACACCACCTTGGATTCGAGAGCTAAATTCATATGCATAGGATCTATAACGCCTAGTCTGCCTGATACCTCGATGTCCATATCATTTTTTAGTTCACCAGGAGAATTTTTTTGGAGTTAGAATTTCCTCCTTACCAAATGAATTTATAGATCTCTTGAACCATGCTAGCTCAGACGTGGCTCAGACTTCTACAGGTACTAAGAGGGAAGAAAATTTAAAAAGAGGGAGGGCTAAAAGCATTGATTGAATCAATATAATCCTGCTTATCTGTTTGAGCCATTTCACCCCCCACTTCTCAAATTTTGACTTGAATTTATCAAGGATGGGGAGCCATGAAGGATGAAAGGAAGGCTTGACATAATCAACCATTCTACAAAGGTGATATTTGATGAATTTCTAACATCTTTCATAACATTTCTCTATGAAGCTAACCAATCGAAGAGCCTTGTCTGGTTCAAAGAACCACACTACTTTTTTGACCTCTTCCCTAAAGATTAGCCCATCAAGGCTGCATTGTCTCCTCCTTGATTTTATTAAGAATATGCCTTGAGAATTTCTCAAATCCCTCTTGTGTTCGTCCAATTTTTTTGCAAAGGTCCTTGGAATGGTTGAAAGAAACTACTTTTATTTCCTCCAAGGATGTGATATGTGATGCATCAACATCCATTGAGGCCACTTTGTTCCTCAAATCCCTCTTTTTAGCTTGGAAATGAAAAAAATCATGTTCGCGTCCCCTACCTTTAACCAAATACCTTTATATTGAAGCCTCCACATTTCCTCCTTCTCCTTTAGATATTTTTGAAAACTTCCAAAGGCCTTTTTCTCCTTTTTCAAAAGATCTGCTGAAATATTTTCCCTTTCCTTCCTTTGGCATATCCCTTATAGATTTCTCATATGTATTTCCACCCATTTTCTCTTTTCCTCCTAGCTTTTTTAACCCATTGTTTTATAATTGTCTTGAGTGCTTTGATCATTCTTTTCAGTATGAAAGTTGAGGATACCTTAATCCATGTGGACCAAACCTTTGAAACCCACTCCATGATCTCCATATTTGACATCCATAATGGATTAAATATGAAAGGGAGGGGGGCCCAAGTCTTTCGAGGGCTTGATATGAAGTTTGATGGGTCTATGATTTAATCCACCCCATTCCAAATGCGAAGAAGAGATGGTGATTTGTTGCTTCAATTGATCATTGCTTACTAGGAATCTATCCAATCTGGTCGATATTTTTACCAACCCCATTCTTTTATTTCTTCAAGTATACTTTGAGTTGGAAAAATTGATATCAATGTGCGAAATTAAATCCTCCATGTGTTCCTAAAACTTATCCTTGCAATCAAATCCTCCCTTATTTTACCATGGGTGAAATTGTGGTTTTGAAGTTACCACCAATGATGCATCTTGTGCTTGGAAGGATTTCTTTGACAATAATTAGTGAATATAAACATTGAATCTTATATGGATATGATATTGGCATGAAGAAATTGATCACATTGAGGAATTTCTTGGATAGAAGATGAAGAAGGCTCACATCTAACCAATGGTTCGATTTTTCCTCCTTTATTAGAATGAATATTGTTGACTACCATAAAATATAATCCTTCCGATGCTCCCTTTCATCTAATGGTGGAGGCACTACTACCTCTCCATGTTATTATACTTTTGTTGAGGGCTTCTTGTTCCCCTAACTTGTTCTCCTAGAGCAAGAGAATTTGGTGATTTTATGCTTTGATTAAACTTATAATTTTAGACTCCATATTGTCACTTCCTCACCCCTTGCAATTCTAAGAGACATCAATCATCATTTACTAACATATTTTATCCCCCACCTAGCCGAGGGCTTTGAAATATTTTTTTCCTTGTGCTTCTTTGATTTTTAAAAGTTGGGCTTTGATGACTGTTTGGGCTCCTCTTTCTTTGTCCCTTTCTGCATGTTCTATCCTTACTTTGCGATTAGTCCTTCTTCCTACTATCATGTAAGTTCGAGGATGCTAAACTTCTATTTCCATCTCATTTTCAAATCGATCATTAGTTGAAGCAAAAAAATAAGATTGGCTCTACCTACAGTGGCTCGAGAATACAAATCTTCCTCATGTTCTAATTGTTTCTCTTGTCCCTGATATAGTTGAATTAGAATATCTTCTAGCTCTGGCATTTCTTCATTGAATTTTCTAGGTGATTCTTTCTCTTGAACATGCATCTCATGCTTTGCGAGCTACTTATCTCCCCTTCTTTGGATGAGCCTTCAATATCAAGGGGAGAGAAGTGGTTGTGGAACTGGGGGTGATTTTCACCTGCATGTAGCCTTGGGCCATGGACTAGTTTGTAGGAGGGTGAAGAGGGGACCCAACATCTAGTTGAAGAGGTCCTCTTTTGTTCCACAAAAAAGACCGTAAGGAGAATCTAGTGTTTAGAAATGGATTGAAATAAAGTAATTTAAATAGTGCTATAAGATATACATGTTTTTCTAAAGGACTCAATTGGCATATGGCTGCAAAGACTGATTTCCATGATCTTTTGGATATACCGTAAAGAGATGGAAAAAACTATCATGGTGATATATGATGTTTGTTTATTTGTGATGGGATGTTGCCTCTGCCTCCTCTGTGAATTGCCAAATATTCTAAACTTCGCTTTCAAAGTCCAGACAACATCTAGTAAATTGTTAGGGAAATTGTTGTCTATCAATATTATTGTTTGACGGGACCACCCCTCCCTCATCAACACTTATGACTCATGTTCTCTTACAATAGGCAAGAACAATAATTGGCATAAACTTTTCTATCTGTCAGGGCCATCAACTAATGGGACCACCCATTGCTCATTGGTGTTTACATCCCATTGGATTCTTACAATCGAGAAATGATTGTAGAGTGGTGGCAGTAATGGGTGTGAACTTTTCCATCTGTCAGGGTCGTTAATTGACAAGACCACCCACTCCTCGTCAACTTGGATTGTCTTTTTTCAATGACATGATCATAAACATGGCTCAATAAATGACCCACCTTCATTTTAGGGCACACTAGATCTGTTGTTGGTTAACGCGAGGGGGGGTATGATGTTGGAACTCCCACCATGGGGCCCTTGTTAAAGGGGCACTACCTTTGAATGGTGTGATTGTAGTGTGGGCCCGATATGAGTTTGATCTATAACCTTTTTTCACTTTTCAAGGAAGAATATTGAGATCCTTAGTGCCAACTTCTCAAGCTTCTACATAGAAGTACATCATGTCATTAGTTTCTTCGAGTCTCAAGGGTTCCTTGGTTAGATACCTCTTTGTTGGAAGGATGAGAATGGGTGGATTAGGATGGTAAATGGGTTTTTCAAATTTAAACATATCTTGCATGTTAGTGAATTTAAATTGATTTGGTATGGGTTCCTAAGGTTTCTCGAAATGTTTTTGATTGATCACTACTATAATTTAAATTACAACTACTTGAATTTGGTCATCCATTCCTAAGAAAGAATGGAAATATCAATAACATAGTGTACTATTTGATTATTCTCCATGCATAGATGGAATACAATTCTTGATAGAAATTAATGAGAGTAGTATATGAAAAGATCTATCAATTCCAATGATTTATTTCCTTTCATCTAACACAAAACTAGCACAACCACAACAACCACATTAATAAATGTGGTTGATATACACCGTAGGCGTCAAGTTAATATATGATATATTATACAACCAATGTGCTATATTAATATATTAATATATCAAATCTAAGATTAATATAAAAAAATCTAAGTTTATAAACTCTAATATATTATTGTACATATCAAAGATTAATATTATAAATCCAAGGGAATAATATTAAACCAAAGAGATTAATATTATGAAGTCAAGGAATTATAAACCCAAGGGATTATTAATATTATAAACCCAAGTAATTAAGAAACCAATGGGGTTAATATTATAAACCTAAGGAATTAAGAAGCCAATGAGATTAATATTATAAACCCAAAGGATCAATAAACCAATGAATTAATAAACCTGAGGATTAATAAACTCAAGGAATAAATATTGAAAATCTAAGGGAATAATAATAAGCCAAAATAATTAATATTAAAAACCCAAGGGGTTATTAATATTACAAACCTAAGAAATTGATAAACCCAACACATTAATATTAAAAACCCAAGAGATTATTAATATTACGAACCCAAGCATTAATATCCATGGGATTTAATATTATTTGCTTGGGTTTATAATATCAACCCCTTGGGTTTATTAATATAAGGATTCATATTCCTAAGGTTTAATATTATTCCCCTTGGTTTAAAATCCCTTGGGTTTTTAGCATTAATCCTAAAAGTTATAAGATCATAAACCCTAATATATTATTATACATATGAGGGATTAATATTATTCCTTTGGGTTTATTATTCCCTTGGGTTTATAATATCAATCCCTTGGTTTTATTAATCTAAGGGTTCATATTCCTAGGGTTTAGTATTATTCCCTTAGGTTTATATTCCCTTGGGATTTTAGTATTAATCCTAAAATATCTTAGATTATAAACCCTAATATATTATTATACATATGAGGGATTAATATTATAAACCCAAAGGATTATAAACCCTAAAATAAACATGGTTGACCATGGTTATTTTCATATTGAGGTAGTCCTTGTCACAATGTAATGTTGGACCATGTTTGACTATGATTCATTATAAACCCCAAGGGATTAATCCCAGGGATTATAAACTCTAGAATTAATATTATAAGCCTAAGGGATTATAAACCCTAAATAAACATGGTTGACTATGGTTTATTTTCATATTGAGACAATCCTGGTCACAATGCAACGTTGGACCATGTTTGACCATGATTGATTTTCTTATTGAAACAATATTTGTCACAATGTGACGTTGGGCCATGGTTGACCATGCCTTATTTTCATATTGATACAATCTTTGACACAATGCAATGTTGGACCATGGATGACCATGTTTGACCATGGTTGACCATGATTGGTCATGGTTGACCATGATTGGTCATGGTTGGCCATGATTGTCCATGGTTGATATTATAAACCCAAGCGAATAATAAACCCAAGGGATTAATACTAAAAACCCAAGGGATTATACACCCCAAGGGAATAATATTAAACCCTAGGAATATGAACCCTTAGATTAATAAACCTAAGGGATTGACATTATAAACCTAAGGGATTAATACTAAGACCCCAAGAGATTATGAACCCAACTGAATAATATTAAACCCAAGGGATTAATATTATAAATGCAAGGTATATAAACCCTAATATAAATATTATTAACCCTAAAATAAACATGGTTGACCATAGTTGATTTTCATATTGAGACAATCCTTGTCACAATGCAACATGAGACCATGGTTGATCATGTTTGACCATGAATGATTTTCATATCGAGCTTTGTCATAATGCGACGTTGGTACCATAGTTGAGTATGGTTGATTTTCATATAGAAACAATATTTGTCACAATGTAACGTTAGATCATGGTTGACCATGATTGGCCATGGCTGACCATGATTGACCATGGTTGACCATGATTGATATTTTTCGAATCTTTGATCGGAGAAACCACAGTAAGAGAATTTTTACACCAACGTTTCGAATCCCAAATGGGATCCATCATCAGGGTTAAGAGAAAGATGATAAAAGAAGAGCAAGAAGGAAGAGATAAATACTCATGAGCGAACGAATATTGAAGGAACAGCACAGGTCGGCAAGAAAGAATAATAAAGAAACCTAAAATTAAACTAAATTTTTTTTACATTAATTTTTATAAATTAATATCATTTAATTAATACCTATAAAACATAATCTTTATATAACCTAACATCTATATTAATATTAATATCTATAAAACCTAAAATAAATTAATCTTAATATCATAAACCTAATATCTATATAATATTAATATTTATATA
>APFE031194381.1:61093-85978 GCA_000404065.3 Pinus taeda | reverse complement strand
GTGTACAAAACTTCCTGGGGTATACATCCGGCTGAAACAAAGACCTCTGAACAATCATGCTCCACACACAACAAAGGGAGCTCAAGTTGCATGGTGATGAGGAACTTTTAGTTCCAAAGGAGGAGGAGCCTCCTAATTATGTGGATTAGCCACATGCAGAGGATCCAATATTGGAGACCACCACTCCTAGAGAGTCTTCCAGAGACGGGCGGAAATGCTCGCGGGAAGTTGACAGATTGATGCTAGATGTGAGAGAGAATGTGGGGAAACCATCCTCGTAGTGCAGATAGAGGAGATCTCTCGAGAGATACACTAGCTGCATGGCCTTGGTTGGGGAATGTGTAGCGACCGAACCTTCTTGTTTTTAGGAGGCAGTGTAGCAACTAGCCTAGCTTGATGCAATGGTAGAAGAATACGATTCTATCATACAGAATAGTGTGTGGGATGTTGTCCCTAGACCTAGGGATAAATCAGTGGTTAGTTCCCAATGGCTTTACAAGGTAAAGCATGCAGTTGATGGTAGTGTTGAGAAAAACAAGGCAAGGTTTGTTGCCCAAGGTTTCTCACAGGTTGAGGGGATCGACTACGATGAGACCTTTGCTCCCGTAGCAAGGTACTCATCTATCAGATCAATGTTAGCTCTATCAACTCACATGGGTTGGAAGATCCATCAGATGGATGTGAAGATGGCGTTCCTCAATGGGAAGATTAAGGAAAGGGTATACATTGAGTAGCCCGAAGGATTTAAGACCTTTGATCACGAGTCGCATGTTTTCCGACTCAATTGAGCACTATATGGGCTAGAGAAAGCACCCCGTGCTTGGTATACCAGGATCGACAGTTATTTCACTGAGTTGGGCTTCACCAAGAGTGAAGTAGATGCGAACCTTTACCACATCATGGTAGAAGGTAAGCCACTGATTATTGTAATTTATGTCGATGATCTGATTTTGACAGGTGATGATCAGCTGATCAAATCTTTCAAGGAGGACCTTGCAAGAGAGTTTGAGATGAAGGACATGGGACTTATGCACTACTTTCTAGGAATGGAAGTGTGGCAGAAAGATGGGGAAGTATTTGTGTCTCGAGGCAAGTATGCCAATGAGATACTCAGGTGCTTTCACATGGAGAAGTGAAAACCCATGCAGACTCCTCTAGCGTGGAAATGGAGGAAGGAGGATGCTACTTCAGGTGAGGTAGTAGCTGCTACTGTTTATCGATAGTTGGTGGGTTCACTTATGTATTTGGTGAACACACGACCTGACTTATGCTTTGCAGTGAACCAGCTGAGTCAAGCTATGGTTCAGCCTTCCAAACTGTTTTGGAAGTCAGCGAAGCATGTGCTGAGATATCTCAGAGGCACTACACAATACAGATTATGGTACAGACGGATAGAGGTAGTGAAGATGCAAGGCTTCACAGATGTGGATTGGGCTAGTAGTCCATCAGACCGAAAGAGCACTTCTAGAGGAATATTCAACCTTGGTTCAGTTGCAGTTTCTTGGTATAGTAAGAAATAGAGATCAATTTCACTTAGCTCAGCAGAGGTTGAATACATGGCTGCTAGTTAGGCAGCATGTGAGGCCATTTGGATGCAAAAGATTCTAGTGGGATTGTTTGGTCAGATGATGGATCCTACAGTGATATATTGTGATAATCAGAGTTGCATAAAACTCTTTGAGAATCTAGTGTTTCATGACTTGTCCAAGCATATAGATATCCATTACCATCATCTATGGGACTGTGTGGTCAAGAGGATCATGATGTTGCAGTATGTTTCGACCGAGGAGCAGGATGCAGATATTTTGAATAAGGCATTGTCAAAATGCAAGTTCGAGTTCCACAGAGACAAGATCAGGGTTACTAATAATCCCTTTCTTGTTGAGAGGGAGTGTTGAGATTTGCAACAAGAAATGCTAAAAATAGAAGATGATAAAAATAGAAGATGATAAAAATAGCACTGCTATAAATAGTTGGGCTATAAATAGCAGTTCAGCCATTGCAGATCTCAGCTACAATGGGTGAAAAGTGAAAGTGCTAAAAATATTTTTTCTAAAAATAGCATTTCGGGATCCCTTCTTATTTTAGTCAGTCCCTGGACTAAACATAGGAAGCAAAATTCGAATTTGATATTAACAACAGTTTGTAAATTGATCAGTTAATTCATCTTGAGTTAATTAGTTAAGGAATTATGAACTTGAAGTCTATGTGAGGACATGCAACAGTTTCTCCTTTGATTGAGGGATTTATCCATCAGTTAAAGAGATAAGAATGAGTTGTAATATTGAGTTGTAATTAGTTGGCTCAGTTAATTGAGTCAAGTCCAGTTAGATTAATATAACAGTTTGTTAAATTAATGAGAGTTCAGTTAGTTAATGCTTGCATGCATGTAACTACTATATTTGAGATAACTGAAGATTCACTCATGGATAACTCATGCATGTCAGATCAATCAAAGAGCCAGTTGAGATCAGATGGAGGGAAAATGTACTATCAGTTGCTAGGATATTCCTTGGTGAATATTCCTTGCATGCAGAAGGAATAGTATTCCTTGAGGATTACGCAGTTGGACCTGAGGTTATGGTGAGTGTGATGAGGCCAATTCACACATGTGATCTCATTGGACCCCAATCAAAACTGTGCAATGAAATAGGAGGCTTGGAGGGCTTGAGGAAGATATATTCTATGTCTATTGAGTCTGTGAGCAAGTATTGTTTGATTACAGAGAGAGCAGGATAGCTTGAGAGCTAATTCTTTTTGTAAATTGAACAATATTTCCACTTGTGTGATAATGCAGAGTTGGGGTTTTAGGATGGTGCTTTCCCCAGTGATATATCTTTTGTGTTATGGTTGAATACTTCTCATTCTCAGTTATATCTATTCATGCTTGATGTTGCTCATGCTCAATTAAGCTTCTGCTCAATTGTTTGTAGAAGTAGATCAAGTTCTTTTCTTTAGTACATTGCATTACCAGGTGATCTACAGTGGGAAAATCTACACAACACCCAAAAAACCTTGGTTTCGTGAATCTGTTTCACGTCCTTAGTGGCCCAGAGCAAAGCATACTTCGCAGCCTCAAGTAGGTCTTGGTCGATATTCAGGAACTGGCTATCTTCCGGTAGCATGCCCACTACCAACAAGATGGATAAGAGAAACCACATGTAGTGGAAGGTCTTAACCTACTCTTGGGCCTCCTTACAATTTGTCAAAAACTCCTCACAAAGGAACTCAGCCTAGTTGAACTAGACCCCCTCCACACATTGTTTGGCTAGCGCAACCACAGGCGCTCATACTTCATCGGCACGACACTTCCGCATTAATTTTCCGGCCAGTAGCTGGGTGGCTATGCACACCCCTTTGTCCTTGATACTCGCGATCACATAGCCTCGCTTCTTATTTTCCAGCTTGTATTTAGTTCTCATGGCTTCGGCAAGAGCCAAATCGCTACTTTTGCCTACTATCATCGTGGGGTCCTTTCCCTTATAGGGAAGTCAAGAATTTCGGTGAATGAGGGTGGCCATGATGGGAATAGGCTCTTCCAGCCATAGATACCCATCATGCACCAGGCACATCAGCTGCCTGATGATGAAGATAGTGATGGGCACACGGTGAAAGTGGGGTGTCCATCGTAGATGAAGTAACCCAGCCTACGCCACACCGCGCAGCCATTTTCGTGGCTCCAATGTGATTACTGACCCCTCCAAATTTTGTTTCATTAAGCTCTTCGTCACTAGGTGCGGGAACTTCTCGTTGTCCACAAGGTCCCAATATTCGAATTTCAGGGTGGGCACCCGGCCTAGGAGCGGACCTTCAAAAGTAATTCTGTCGGGGAGGAGCAGGGTCTGGAGCACACTCTTCATGGCCTCCAGGTCTTTGGGCACTTTAGCTTTCCCTTTTCGCGAAGGGACGTACTCGGGTATATTCGCTGTGGAAGGCATTGGTGGGACGCCCTCCTCCATGTCTTCTTGCTCCTCTATTTGATCAATTAGAGCTTGTAAGTCCTCCTCCTCTTCATCTGATTCAATGGTGACAGCCTTGCCTTTTTCTTCCATTAATATCTTGCCGAACCGCGGGTTTCTTGGGGACATGTGGATTGGTCCCATAGTCTATTTATCTTTCTTTGGCCGCGGCGTCCGTGGTGATTTTGGAACTTCTGGCACAACCGTCGCATCTCTGGGATCCTCATGGACCATATGGGGCTGTGCAGCCTCGCCAGCGGTATCTTCAGAAAAGCTCATGCGTGGCTTGGTAGCAGTCATCGTGTTTGCATGGGATATGTTCTATCACGTACTCAAAGATGGTAAGATTGCTCAACGCTCAATACTCTGCAACTGCTCAAATCTCAAACAGCCAAGTGTTTTCTCGTGGCTAGTCCTTTGCGTTTTATAGTGTCTTTTGAATTTGAATTCGACCATTCCCTCCACTTCTGAGTCATTAATGCATTCTTAGCAGCAGATTGTCCCAAATCTAGCTCTTAATTCGTGTCTTAATTTCCCGTCCCCTGCTCCCTTTTGCCTTAAATTGGACATCTCGTCATGAATAATGACACCAATGGTCACTTCCCAGCCTACCCACGCAGCAGTGCAGCCCCCTATGTGTGGGCCTAACCCTTGTGTCACACTGATCCTGCTACAACCCCCTTATCACGTAGCTCCCTCACAGACTCTTTTAGAGTCCTGCGCTCTCTTTCAACTGCCTGGAGCACTAAGACTATGCTCCCTACAGCTAGTCAGGTGGTCACACCACCTGTGCGAGACTTCAATTCACCTTTTAGTCTAGTCCATGGGCACTCCTCAATTACCCTCACGACAGTCAGTGCCATGCGTTCTACCTTATGCGGTGCGCTCCCCTAATTACTATGGTTGATAAGGTGTGGTCGCAGCCATGGTAGTAGAGTGATAAACTCTCGGCCACAATCTTCTAATGCAGTGGTATGGTTGTCTATGTCTTGCCTTGGTTTATCGACGGGACATGCTTGCGTGATCTCGTGTTCTAGTTTTTTGATCTCAGTGTCCATCAACATGCTTTTCTTCCTCAATCGTACCTAATATTCTTCGAGTTCACGAAGTCGAAGGTTCCCTCACCGAATGGCTTCCTAAATCCTTATATGTTCATCCTCATGTAGCTATGTGATTCCTTCATCTTAGTCTTCGCATACTATCCCAACTGTGGGAGCTATTACGTGTGGATTCCTTTCTTCCGAAATTACGGGTTCGACTATGTTCCGCATCTTTGGAATCATCTTCGCGCTCAGGTTTTTGGACATGGTCCTATAGGCCCATAGAACCATTAGCATGCATAGGTCCCAATTAGTTCGTCTCACTAAGTGAACCTTGTTTAGGACTCTGCACACCCTATTGAATGCTTCCACATGGAAAATTTGTAGTGTGCGTTGCCTTTTCTGCT
Source organism: Pinus taeda (assembly GCA_000404065.3). NCBI lineage: Eukaryota > Viridiplantae > Streptophyta > Pinopsida > Pinales > Pinaceae > Pinus > Pinus taeda. The sequence continues at coordinate 80,572 of APFE031194381.1, read as the reverse complement.
ACTGTGATTTTCTCTACCTTTCTATTCTAGAGTTGAGGTGCGCTTGTGTGGTTTGTACAGCATATGTCTGTACCTATCGAGAAAGGTGGGCATGCAAGTTGTTCCAACCTTTTGAACCGACTTTTATTCGAAGCTGGGGTTTCCCAAAATGTAGGCACATCATCCTTCTACATCTGCACCAGTCCTTAAAATTTCCTTGATGCGTACCGCACCATTGTGCGGGTGTTGGGTGCAGTGCCCACTTCAGCGCATTGAACCACTACTGTTCCGGTACTACACTTTCAAATTTGCTCAGAAATTCATCCACCGCTGAAAATCCATCATATGTCGGTAGCTCCCTTGCCTCTTTTGTCATGCAACGCAGTGATCTAACCATCATGTTGCAATTAAGGATTGTTACTTCGTGCAGGCAATTTTTCCATCACTCTACTTCTTCGTATGAATCCAAAGTGTAGGAGATTTCGCACTCCCACGAGATTCTCCCATCTGCAGTTAGATTCACCCAATCTAGCTCTCGCGCATTTATCTTGTAAATACAATCAAGATCATCATCACGCATTGGTTCAGTGTAGCACGCTCCTTTGGCTGGATCTAGTGGTACTACTACGCGTAGTGACTTTTTCTCGAAGATCATTTCGTGCTTCTTCAAATTTATGACTCTGTTCATATTGGTGGCCCAGTCTATTCCTAGCAGCGTGGGATAGGGGTTACTGTCATTGACAATCTCTATTATTTCAAAATCTGCCTACGTGCTCGCACCCTCAATATCTATTGTTACTCCTTGCAATCTCCTCATGGGAAAAATCTTCTGTTGCTTTGCCATTCATAATTGAATAGGGGACCATTGTAACAGGGGTTTGTCCATGCGTTCCCATGTTTTCTTTGGTAATACATTCGCATCCAAACCCAGATCTAGGATTACCTGATCCATTTCATACTCACCAGTCTGCACAGTCAACCTCATTTTCCTTTCAGTGTCCAATGCATGCTTCCCTAGTTTTCGGACCACACGCAATTCTCCTGACCCAGCGCACCTGGTGATCAGTTCTTGTAGTCCTTTAATTGCTTTGTTGTTGCGCAGCAGTTTCATGCATGTCTCTAGAAAGGTAGTGAGCATTGAAGGATCCATTCCTGATTCTAGTTGATCCTTACTACCTAAAGTGGAGGCCTCTATGAAGCTCTTCTTAGCTTCCATGAATGTCTCCCTTACACGATCTAAGTCAAACTCCGGTTCCTTTGTAGGAGCCTTGTGAACCCACGTACTTTCTTCTGGTTGCTTCCCCTTATCATCTCTCATGGTCATACCGCTTCTGAGCATCACGTTTACATTCAGGTCTTCTTCGCGTGGCTCAGATCTCATCATTTGTATATTTTGAGTCAGAGGGGGCTGGAATACCCCTTTTTCATGCATCCTTGTGATCAATGAAGGACAACCTTCTGTCTCATGATCAAACTGAGCACAATACAAACATGATATCCTTATCAGGTAGGTATAATCACGGGCATAATGCCCTGTCCCTCTGCAATTGTAACAAATCAGTTGTCCGTGACCCTTTCCTGGTCCCATTCCACCTCATCATTGACCATGCCCCTAAAATCCAACGCGCCCCATTCCCCATTTGGGTCGAGGGCTCGTGTTTTAGTTTGAACTCTATAGGGAGGGGCCTGATCCATCATTAGTTCATAACTGTGGCAAGTTCATTCATCATGGCCTACCGACCGATAGAAATTACAAAACAATTGTTGGGATGTTTGCATATACTTCTGCAACAAATGACAATTATACATAGCGTGTTTCCCTCCTGTTCCTTAAGAAACCAATTTCCTGGCTGTAGGGAAATTGTGCTTAAGGCATTAATAAATATCATTTACTATCACTTACTATTTATTGTGTTCTCAAATGAATGACTTGGAAAACTTAGCCTTAGACTCTTAATGCATATATGACTAAAACACCTCAGAATGCCATTTGTTGCTAAATATAAATGAGGAATGAGGAAAGTTTGAAGAAGAAGTTAAAGACAGTATATTGATTTTTCACAGGAACTACTATTTATAACTTAGAGGAATTATGAAAATGAGAAATAAATCATAGAAAATATGCTAATCTCTCATAGAAACTATTATCTATAACTTGGAAAGGAAAATGAGGATTTCAAGTATAGGAGCGCTCTTTAGGGGATTTTAACCTGCAACTTCACTACTATACTTAAAAAAAAGAAAACATAGCATGACACATGAAAGAGAAACTTACAAAATTATATGTAACAACTCATGGAAACTTTTTCTTGCTTCATTAATCAATGATGATATCAGGAATGCAGTGGTCAGGTTCTCACAAGTTCCAACCCTTTCTTAGTAAATTTTCCACTTTTTATACATTGTTGAACAGTTATCGATTTTTGAAACCTATATAACTCCTTTCTAACTATATGAAATAAAACTGCTACAGAATTTATAGAGGGTAAAAACACCTCAAAGAACATGAAATATCAAGAACAAAATTGGATTTAGAAAGAAATGATAACTATTGGTTTGCTTTGTTGATCTATTGCCGAATTCCTCTGTTAATGCTCTAATGATGCTTAATTCTTCTTAGCCGTAATGAAATACATTTAGTTTATGTAATCCTAGCTTACAAAGGCATTTTGATTGGCCAAAATGCCAAGAAATATATTGAATTGTCTTCCTCTTAAGCTTTGGCTCTAACCCCATTACACAGCGAAACTAACACGAACTTCTCATTAATCCTCATGCTTAATAAACCTATCAAATCTGCCTCCCATTGACCTCTATTGCAAATTGCAATTGGCCTGAAAACCCCTGTAACGCTTAACTTATGCACGTGGCCACAATAACTATGAAAATATTTGGAATTATGCATATATCTTCTATAAAGAAAATATATAATAAAACATGCTTTTCCGCTTCCAATACGGGCTCAGCACAATTCCCAAGGTATACTTCCCACCAATTCATTCCTGTCATCGATCTACTCCATTCAGATCGGACGATGTACAAAGGTTTTCGAGTGGGACATAAGCCCGAAGAATACCTGCCCGAAATGGGTGGTTTCCTTTCTCCAACTAACTACTACATGTTAAATGCTAAGTGGAATCGGGTTGATTCCATTAAAAACCATCCATCGCTTTTTCTCCGTGCAAAAACTGCCTTTTGCATGCCTTGCGAACTCACTGGGGTTTTAAAATATAATACATATATGCTTTAAGTCCGTCCTTTTTACTATAATCTTTTATAATAGAAATTCATATAAAACAGCGTAAACCACAATATATATGAATATCAATAAAAGTCTTTGGAACCCGCGATAAGATGGACGTGCTAAGTCATATAAAATATAGTGTATGAACTATCGGGTCTGGAACCCAATCGCTCATTACAATTGGTGCTTTTATATATATATGTGTGTGTGTGTGTGTGTGTGTGTGTGTGTGTGTTATCTTATGGACTCGCCGCAATTATAAAACAATAATACATATCATTCCGGGTTCGTCATCGCAAATCGCGATCGACAGAACCCATATGCATGCATATAAAGGGCTTTCAATATAACGGACCCGCCGAACTTTTAAACATGATGTATATATTATTCGGGTCCAGCCCACCCATATCTCAATCGGCGGAGTTGTATACACGTAATATAAAAACTTTACATTGTTTCAGACCTGTCGTCATTATAAAATATGGCATATATATTATCGGGTCCAGTGTTAATGTTTTAACACTTGTTTTCTTTTGTAAATCTGATCTTTTCCTCCATTTCCTTTGTATTTTGATTTCTAATGATTTCCGATATACAAGTACTATCTCTTTTCAAAATGTTTTTCAAAATTACTTTAACACATGTTTCTTTGTAAATCTGATGCAGTTATGCTTTCCGATATATGCTTTGCGATAGATATATATATATATATATATATATATATAAACATTGGCTTCCGATATACCATTATTGCTCCTTCCTTTTGCTTTGTCTCTTTTTTTTTAAGTATTTTCAAAATATTCTTGAATGAAAAATGAATGTTATAAACAATAAACAATGCATGTTACAACATCTTGCTCCACCTAGGGATAGTGTTTTTGCCACAGAACCACTAAGAACCACAGATTACTGCCTTCACCTTAGGCATGGTGTCATATATTGCTCTGCATAAACTAAAATACTATGGCATTTGTACAATGACTTCACTCCAGTATTCACAATGAAATGATGCTTACTCTTTAGAATTGGAAGTAGTGTTTTAAATATTGTCCATTAACAGGTAGCTGCAAAGTCTCACCATCAAGATTTTCAAGGATGAAGGTATTATTGGATTTCACTTCAGAAATTCTAAAAGGACCATACCAGAGAGGATCAAACTTCCCATGCTTACCCTTATCTTCTCTTCTCGTATCCCACCTCAATGCTAAGTCTGCAACTTTAAAATTTATTTCCTTGGCTTTTCCGTCAAAAATATTTTTCATTTTGGATTGATATATAATCAAGTTGTCCCTTACCTTGTCCATGTTTTCGCTAAGCTCCATTGCTTTGTTCATTCTTCTTACCAAAGCATTTGGCTCTTCTTTCGCCTCTTGACTCATCACAATCACTAGTTTCACAAGTTGACTTGGAAACAGAGCTTGAGTTCCATATACTAATTCAAAAGGTGATTTCCCTGTGGATCTTCTTGTAGTTACTCTAGTAGCCCACAAAGCAAACTTTAACCTAGAATCCCAATCTCTTTGATTTTCTGCAATGTTATTCTTTAGGATATTCATCAAAGTCTTGTTAGTAGATTCAGCTAGTCCATTTCCCTGAGGGTGGTAGGCTATTGAATGGGACAAAATAACATTATAATTTTGAAAAAAAGTGATTAACTTACTTGAGATGAAGACTTGAGCGTTGTCTGTTATAATTTTAATAGGGCATCCAAATCTGCTGAAAATATTTTCTTCCAAGAACTTCATTACTATCTAGTCATTTTCTCTCTTAGTAGGAATTGCCTCTACCCATTTGGTGAAGTAATCTGTCGCTGTGAGAACCCATCTGTGTTGTCTACTTGAAGGTGGATTGATTTCTCCAACAAAGTCCAATCCCCATTGTCTAAATGGATCCTTTATGAAGACTGGAATTAAAGGTAAAGGAGCTAATCTCTTCTTCTCAACAAAAAGCTAACACTTTTGACAACTTCTAACAAACTTATAGCTATCACCAAATAAGGTAGGCCAATAAAATCTAGCCTGAAGGATCTTATGTATAGTTACTTTCCAACTATAATTTCCCCCACAAAACCCCTCATGATAATCTTTAATTGTTTCTATAAATTTATCTTATGTTAAGCACAGTAATAGAATTCCAGCAAGATCCTTCCAGTACAATCTGCCTTCCACAATCGCATATGGTTGTACGTTGATCTTTAATGCCCTATACTTTGTTCTGTCTAAGGATTGAGGACAATAAAGAAAACAAAAATAATGAATTATATGTTTATTCTAAACATAAAAATTCAAACTTGATCTTCATTCCTGGATCTTGCTCTCCTTCCTTTTCTTCAACTGCTTTTTCATCTACAGGTGCCAACAAGTTAATTCCCAATGCTTGAAAGTTTGATTCTGTTAACATTTTTGCCAGTCCTTGTCCTTTTACCAACTTTGTGGGCTTTATGTCCAAATCACATTCTTGGATCTTGGCAATCCACTTTCCTCTCCTGCCTTCTACATCTCCCTGTAATAATATGTCTCTCACTGCAGCATTTGGCACATAAGCAACGATTTGGGACTGTAGCACATAAGTTCTAAAAGCTTTTAGGGCTTTTACCAAGGCATACACCTGCTTCTCGAGAATATTATATTTTAGCTCAGAATCCCTAAGAATCTTACTGAAGAATGCAACTGGCTACTCTCTCCCTTCATCATTCTTCTGCAGTAAGACAACAGTTATCAAACTTGATGAGGCAAATGAAAAAACTTGGAAAGGCTTATGATAATCAGGGCTGATTAAGACTGGAGCTGCCTGCAATACCTCTTTAATTCTGGAAAATTATTCTTTAACTTCTTTGGTCCAGCACACTTCATTCTCCTTCTTCAGCATATTAGTGATTTCTTTCAGGATTTCTGCATAATTGGATACAAATATTCTCAATAAATTAATTTTTCCCATAAACTTTTGAATATCCTTTTTACTTCTGGGCAATGGTATTTTTTGCACAACTTGCAGTCTAGCTGGATCTATCTTCACCCCTTATCTGGAGACAATGTTTCCCAACAATTTTCCTTCCTCCAGAGAAAAAATTGATTTCTTGGGATTTAAAGAAAGTCCAAATCTTCTACATTTATCAAAAGTCCTTTTCAAATTATCTCAATGTTCTTCATCAGACTTTGAAAAAATAGTAATATCATCCAAATATATTACTACAAACTTATCTCCAACAAAAGCGATGTCCATAGCTCTTTGAAATGTAGCTCCTGCATTCATCAATCCAAAAGGAATTATGGCATACATAAATGTTCCCCAAGGAGTTGTGAACGATGTTTTATTCTGATCCTCCTTGTCCATAGCCACCTAGTTATAACCAAAATATCCATCTAGCATTGAGATTCTAAAAGATCCTGTTACCTTTTGCAGCACACGGTCCATTTTAGGCAAAGGATAATTATCTTTCAAAGAAGCTCTATTTAGATTTCTAAAGTAAATACACAACCTTATTTCTCCATTTTCTTTCTCATAGGTACATGATTAGCCACCCAACCAAAATATCTGAGTGGGACTATGATTTTGGCATCAAGCAACTTCTTGATCTCCTTCTTTGGACTATGATGGTAGAAGTAGAGGATTTATCTGCCTAAGCTTCTGTTTGTAGGGTTTAACCCCCTCCTTCAAAGGAATCTTATTCTAAATAATATTTACATCATAGGTTTTGAGATCTTCATAGGACCATGCAAAGACATCAACATAATTCTTGAAAAGTTTAATATATCTTTCTTGAAAATCAGATGAAACTCCAGCATATAATTTGACTAACCTGGGATTCTCTTGCGTTCCAATGTTGTGATCTTGAATATGTTCATCTTGTGAGATTTTCCCTGAGTCCACATCCACATCATTGGAATTAAAAATCCTTTAAAGAGGAAAAAGTCCCTTTGGCAGAAAATTGTCTTTCAATTGAAAGATCTTCTGATTTGCTATTGAATATTTAAAACCACTAGCTCCTGCAATTTCTGTTGTATCTTCTTCATCCTGATCAATTTCTGTACCCTGGAACTCCTCAACCATAGTAAAAAACTCCTTAATCTGTTGGTCATATTCAAAAACTTGCCAGTTCTTAACATTATCACGAACAAAAGGTCTATGTCTCAATTCTACCTCATATCTTAATCTTGGATTAATAGGAGGCTTGAAAGTGCTAGCAGCAACAACCAATGAATCTACCAATCTATTTTCATCCCTTGGAATGAATTGAATGTTAAAAGCTTCAAAGAAATTTTCAATCAAATCCCATACCTCATTTCTGTATGCCCGGAGTCTAGGATGCTTTGTTTGGCAGTGATCTTTTATCTGCTTAATAATTAGCTCTGAATCTCCAAAAGTAGAAATTGACTTGACTCCCATCTATTTGGCTGTTTGTAGCACAATAATCAGGGACTCATATTCTACCACGTTGTTAGTTGCCTCAAAATCTAATTTGAAAGAAAAAGGAAACAAATTACCTCTAGGTGCAATTAGAAGAAAACTAGCACTTGTTCCTTCCTTGGAGTAAGCTCTGTCAAATAAACATTTCCACACTTCTTCTATTTGCAGCTTTGTAATTACATTAGTTGAAGCAAGCTGCTTTTGATTATCTTCAGCCAGCTCTACATTATCATGTAGTGTGAAAAAAGCAAAATCATCCTTTTCCTTACTATACACAGGTGAGTTGCTTGCTCTGTTTTTTGTAATTGTTTTTACAAACCTAGTTGCTCTGTACAATCTCCTCTCCTCCCCACCAAAAACCAGTATAACAGCATATGTAAAATCTAACTTCAAAACACCTCCCAATTTAGCCCTCGAGGATCTAGATAGAAACATTCCAAATCTAGCAGGAATATCTGATACTACAACATCCATGACTAAGCTTCTAGCTGGAATTTGGGCTAGTGACACTACCAGATCCTTAATAACCCCCAGACACTTGACCTTGTTTGAATCAAAATAATAAAAATCCCTGTAAGGTTTGGTCACTTGTAGATTTAATTGCTTCATCACTAATAGAGGCATAAGATTATGTGAAGTTCCTGAATCAAACATGAAATTATGTAGGAGGAAATCATGAACCAATAGGGAAATATAAAAAGGAGGTATTGAAGAATCTACTTCCTCTACATGCGGGCCAAAAACCACTACTGGTTTATCTTCCTGCGGACTTTCAATATCACTCTCACTCTCTTTTAAATTAACAAACTCAACAATCTCCTTTTGATAAGTAGGTGTTTTTGCCAATTCTATAAGGGGAACTTGTATTATTACCTTTTCCAACTCCTTGGTAAGACTAAACAAGTGACCTTATTTAGCAGTCTTTTCATTCTCATCTTCACCTTTCTTTATGACTGGAATTATTTGAGGAACTGAAACAAGCTTCTCCAAATGAATTTTTCCAGTTTGATCCTGAGAAGACTCACCTCGAAGCATCTGTGTCTTGCCATTCGCATTTTGCTACTACTTTCCTTTATTTACTTTTTTTTTTTCAGGCTGAGATTCTTGTGGAGTCACCTTTGATGAGGAAGTTGAAACTTGTTGCCCACCTTCATTTTCTTGATTTCTTGATCTTTTCCTAGATCTTGTGTCATATTTTTTATGTAGTTCAGCCTGCATAAAATCAGAAAATTGTTTCCAATATTCATCAATTTCATTTTCATTATGAATAGCATCTGCTTCATCATACACATACTCTTCTCCTTCAATGCCAAGTTCATCTTCATTAACTATATATAATGTGGAAATTTGGTCTTTAGGTTGTTCTTCACCAGGATTTGCTTCTATATATAATGGCGCTTGAATTTGATTTTGATCTTTTCTTTCCTTTTGCAAAATTTGCAAAGGTTTCCTTCTGAACTGGGGATTAAAATTCTTATTATATTTTGCTTGTCTCTGAGAGTTCTTATTTTCTAACTCTAACCTATTTAACTTATTTGACATGGTTTTAACTATATTATACATATCTTCCAATGATTGACTTTGGGAGGACTCTATCTTTGCCTTTCCCTTGTCTTGGGAAAGCTATGTTTCTAGTGCTTTTCTTGTAGCCACAAGATTTGCTTCTATCTCTAAAGCATCTGTTTGGATTTGATCAAGGGTTGGAGTTCTCCTTTCCCTTAATGTAAATCCAAAATTTGATTCAAAAGCCCCTGCAAAAGTTATTTTCGCACCAGTGGAAGGAGGCTTAATCTCTGTTGGGAGACTATTGTACAATTTGTTAAATATTATGACAAATTCAGCCACAGTTTCATCAGAATTCTTCTTTATGGCATTAAATTCTATTAATGAATATCCATGGTCTCTTTTTTCTCCCCATCTCGAAATAAACACATGTTCCATCCCTTCCCAAGAAGGAATAGAATTATTGGGAAGTCCTTTGAACCATGTCCTTGCTTCTCCGTCTAGGGACTGAACAAAAAGTCTTAAAACAACATCTAAATGTTCAACATTTAGGCTTTCTGCCAAGTTACAAAATACTACTACATGATTCTCTGTTGTCTGCTTGTCTTCTCCTGAAAACGTGGAAGAGTTTTAAGGTAATCCAGTGGCATTTGATTGAAAGGTTGTGGCAGTTGAAGAGGTGCATAACTATTCACTAAAAATGTAGGTGTTGCCATGTTTATTGAACTTTGATTACCAACAGATGTGCAACTTGATTGAGAGGTAAATGGAATATGCAAAGGAGATAATGTGGTTATTGGTTGAGGTTGAATAATTACAACAAGTAAATGAAAAGTAACAAACTCAAAAGATTGATCTTGACAACTAGGTTCCTGAAATGAAGATGTTGAAAAAGATGAGTCTCTATCAGATGAATGTTCAGATAGATTGCTGCTTGATATAGAAAATGTAGGACTTGGTCTATTTGAGATCTTAGACTTCCTAACCCTCCTTAAAACCAGCCTTTCAGGATCTAAAAGATCTTGAACCTTCTTTTGTGAAGTGTCTGAACTTGTATGGGGCCTTCTTGAAGCCAGAGCTATTTCTTTGATTCAAAACAGTGAAATATTTCCTCCTCATTGCAAAACCAGAGAAAAATATTGAAACCCAGGGAAAAACCTTCTTGTCTTCTCTCCCTGGCAACATCGTCAATTAATGGTGTTCCTTAAGAAACAAATTTCCTGGATGTAGGGAAATCGTGCTTAAGACATTAATAAATATAATTTAATATCACTTACTGTTTATTGTGTTCTCAAATGAAGGACTTGGAAAACTTAGCCTTAGACTCTTAATACATATATGATGAGAACATCTCAGAATGCCATTTGTTGCTAAATATAAATGATGAATGAGGAAAGTTTGAAGAAGAAGTTAAAGACAATATGCTGATTTTTCACAGGAATTACTATCTATAACTTAGAGGAATTATGACAATGAGAAATAAATCATAGACAATATGTTGATCTCTCACAGAAACTATTATCTATAACATGGTAAGGGAAGTGAGAATTTTAAGTATAAGAGCGCTCTTTAAGGGATTTTAACCTACAACCTCATTACTATACTTAAAAAGAAGAAAACATAGCATGACACATGACAGAGAAACTTACAAAATTATATGTAACAACTCATGGAAACTTCTGCTTGTTTCATTAATCAATTATGATATCAGGAATACGGTGGTCGGGTTCTCCCACATTCCAACCCTTTCTTATTAAATTTTTCACTCTTTATACATTGTTGAACAGTTATCAATTTCTGAAACCTATCTAACTTATCTCTAACTATATGAAACAAAACTACTACAAAATTTACAGAGGGTAAAAACACCTCAAAGAACATGAAATATCAAGAACAAAATTGGATTCAGAAAGAACTGATAACTACTGGTTTGCTCTGTTGACCTGGTGCTGAATTCCTCTGTTAACTCTCTAATTATACTTAATTCTTCTTAGCCGTAATGAAATACATTTATTTTGTGTAATCCTGGCTTACAAGGGAATTTTGATTGGTCAAAATGCTAAGAAATATATTGAATTGTCTTCCTCTTAAGCTTTGGCTCTTACCCCATTACACAGCGAAATTAACACGAACTTCTGATTAATCCTCCTGCTTTATAAACCTGTCAAATCTGCGTCCCATTGACCTCTATCGCAAATCACAATTGGCCTAAAAACCCCTATAAAGCTTAACTTATGCACATGGCCGCAATAAATATGAAAATATTTGGAATTATGCATATATCTTTTATAAAGAAAATATACAATAAAACATGCCTTTCCGCTTCCAATACGGGCTCAGCACAATTCCCAAGGTATACTTCCCACCAATTCATTCCTGTCGTTGATCTACGCCTTTCATATCAGACGATGTACAAAGGTTTCCGGGTGGGACATAAGCCCAAAGAATACCTGTCGAAATGGGCAGTTTCCTTTCTCCAGCTAACTGCTACGTGTTAAATGCTGAGTGGAATCGGGTTGATTCCATTAAAAACCATCCATCACTTTTGCTCCGCCCGAAAACTTCCTTATAACTTAAAAATTGCCTTTTGCACACCTTGCGAACCCATGATGGTTTTAAAATATAATACATATATGATTAAAGTCTGGCCTTTTTATTATAATATTTTATAATAGAAATTCATATAAAACAGCGTAAACCACAATATATATGAATATCAATAAATGTCTTTAGAACCCACGATAAAACAGACGCGCTAAGTTATATAAAATATAGCGTATGAACTGTCGAGCCCTGAACATCCTTATTCATCGAGTGCTATATTATTTAATATATATATATATATTATATATTAATATATATATATATATATGTTGTCTTACGATCTACCACAATTATAAAACAATAATACATATCATTTCGGGTCCGTCATCGCAAATCACGATCAGCGGAACCCATATGCATGTATATAAAGGGCTTTCAATACAATAGACCCGCCAAAATTTTAAACACGCTGTATATATTATTTCGGGTCCAGCCCACCCATATCACCATCGACGAAGTCATATACACGTAATATAAGCACTTTACATTGTTTCGGACCCGTCGTCATTATAAAATATGGCATATATATTATTGGATCCGGTGTTAATGTTTTAACGCTTGTTTTATTTTGTAAATCCGATCTTTTCCTCCATTTCCTTTGTATTTTGATTTCCGATATACAAGTACTATTTCTTTCCAAAATGTTTTTCAAAATTACTTTAACACGTGTTTCTTTGTAAATCTGATATAGTTATGTTTTTCGATATATGCTTTGTGAGATATATATATATATATACATGTACCCATATAACCATTGGCTTCCGATATACCATTATTGCTCCTTCCTTTTGCTTTGTCTCTTTCTTTTAAAGTATTTTCAAAATATTCTTGAATGAAAAATTAATGTTATAAACAATAAACAATGCATGTTACAACACCTCCTATCTAACAGATCGTGCACCATAAAGCAGGTGTCGCGCTCAGCCCTGCTTGTGCCTCTAGTCTCAACGGCATCGGCCCTCCTCCTGCCAAGTAGTTCGTGAACATTGGACTGTGATCTTTGTCGTGGCCCTGGCCTTTGCATTTTATGCACCAGACTTCCTCGCGTGCCTCTAGTTGAGGTGCCCTATCCTGTTTCAAACTCTACATTTCCAGACACAGATTCTGTAGCTACACATGGATTTGTTGGAATCCTAATCCAAGGTCTTGTATAGGGGTCTCATGTAATCTCATTACCATTTCCAATGCTTCGGTCTGGGTGGAAAGTTTCTGCTATGACAACGTCATCCTCAAGTGCGGTGTCAGAGATGCTACAAACCATGTGTGATATTGTCCATTCGTCAATGTCATATTGGCTTCGCGAATCGTACTCTTTAGCCTTTGATCCAAATCCCAGGGGTTCTCGAAAGAAGCATTGCAATCTCTTTAAACCCGATGATTGATTGTGTTTCTGACTTTGGCCTGCTAAATTCCCTATTCAGCGCGGCCCGAATTTCTACGATTCCTGCATTTGGGTCATCATTAGAATGCTTGATATACCATGTGAACACGCGATCCTACAACGCGCTTACTAGTGTGGCTTTCTTAATATTATCATCCATGAAACCTTGTTCTTCCCATACCACTCTTACCACGAACTAGAATTGGTTCGGATCTGTAGGTTTTAACCCCGTACACAAATTAACTGCATAAAAATTCTAAAACACATAAAATAAATAATGCAAGAGCAGAACACATAAAACACATATACACAGAGAATTTTCCCTGCATCCCAAAATCAAGACTACTAGCTTGATTTTTCATTATGTTCCTTTCAATGTTATAATACATATTTATACATGCCGAAGCATCCAATACCATGGACCAAAAACCATCGCGTCCAATACCATGGACCGAAAACCATCGCATCCAAAAACAACATGTGCGAAAATCATGCACAAAACCATAGGTGGGTCCGCCCAACCTAACATTAGGTCCAAAACCAAAATTTTCTGAGGCACTACCCTAGACCCCATAAAGTGCGGTTACGGGTACACGTCAAACCCCATGTGACCCTCCCCCTCTAACCCCTAGTTAACTAAGTGAGCTAGTCGTGGAAAGAATATAACACAACCCAATAGGATCTTCATTCCCTACTCCTCTGAATATTGGTAGTTTGATCGCGCTCGCCATACTGAACTGTGGGGGTGGCGGAGGTGGAGTGGGTGGAGATGGAGGTGAGGGGGGTGAAATGGGTGGTGGTGTGGGTGGAGGTGGTAAATGCAGAATTCGCTGCCTTATCAAACTTACCGCGCTTCTCGGAGAAACCTTCGCTAGCTCATCCTCACTCTCCAGCAAGGGTGAAATTAAGGGACTGTTTTCTAATTCTTCACTGCTTCTGCTTTTGTAGATCTTCCCACTCCGCGTAGTCCCAAACATTAATTTATTTGCATAACTCGCTTTTCACACAATATCATCTTAATCCAAGTGTTCAAATATTTAATATTCTTACTTGGCAGTCCCTTGAGAAAACATCATTCTGCCTCACTGTAGCTAACGGTTGTGTCTACCATAAACTCAGTGATAAATCCTCCTATTATTCGGTTGAGCCAATGGACCACAGCTCACGCAATCTTATCTTCTGATGCTTCTATTCTGCGCACTAATTCCGGAGTCCACACTATTGGTTTATCTTGTTGTCTGCTAACTTTGCGATCCACTCATACAACTCAGAAGGAAAGGATGCAAACAAAATTTCGTGGATTTCTATATACAAGTAGTGCTCCAACCACTGTTCCTTAGATACTCGCGGAGTTCTATTTTCCTGTGTCGCAAACTCGTGAATCTTCTTGTCCAACCACTCTTCAATTTCTTTCTTTCTTGGGTTCCAGTGGCACAACATCAGACATCCCTTATGCAGATCCCAGTCCTTCCAACGGAACCATTTGTTGGCTTGTTGGGGCCTGACCCAAGTTCATAGATGATTTAGCCAAACAAATCCTAAACTACTAGCCCTTTCGGCAACAGTCCGCGATGCATGGACTGAGGTCTCACCCAAGGTAGTTGGGAGAGTGTTGGAACCAGGTTTCCGCACCCTAGAGATGTCTTGATGATTTTTGGGAGGCTCGCGGTTCAACCCTCCGCACACACTACTTCACGCAGTTGTCTATCCCTTGTAACCGTGAAGCTGTCTTCACACAGCTCTATTTGTAGCGCGAAGAAAGTATTACCCTAAGTCCTTACACTTACTACATTATTATTATAGTACTTAACTTATCTGTGTGGAACCAGTATTCTTATTTATCATTCAACATTCATATAAGTGCGCACAATCATCAAATAGTATAAATGCCTAAAAGTAAGAGGAAACCCAGATACACAGTATTTAGAATCAACCTTTCCTTATTAATCTTCAATCCCGATTACAAACTCGACACCGCCCTAAGCACTTAGCTGCAAGGGTCTGCACACTCAGCTGCAGAGCCTTTTCCTACTCTACAACACAAGACTTAGATCTACAACTCAGAATTCTCCTATTTATTCCTCATTCTTTCTCACTCTTTCGTTGTCTTTACACTTAGAGCCTCACTCTATTTATACACTCCCACGGTCTGCGGACCATGGGTAGGCCAACATGACTTTACATTACATTACAATATTTTAGGGCAGACATCCCTATGACTCATCTTCTACTACATGCTCCGCGCTTGCAATTCGCGGAGTCTTACAAAACCTTTCACCAAAACTTGGGCTTTGAGCCCCAAAACCATGCTGCAGGGGGATTCCATGCCCAACACCTTCCATCTGCTACTAGATCATGACTTCAACTTATTTTACTTTAACAAACTTTCCAAACTTCCCTACTCCATTATAATTCACTTCCATTTGGAAAAGAATAAGAAAAAGGGGTCAAAAATATTAAAGCGGTTTGGCTTTGAAAATCCATATTTTTGGCACAGTACAAGCCTAAATTCATATTGGAAAACCAAGTTACTTGGCTAGTATGAATTCTAAAATATAAAATGGTTCTAATTCATTTCATTGTTTTTTTTTTTCAACTTTATGTTGTAAATAAGCTAGGATATTTTTATTCTCTGCAAAATCCTCCAATTTGAAGACTTGAGGACAAGTCTCATAATAAGAAAGGGGGAAGAAAGAGGAAAACAAATGCATTACTAAAATTCCTTGTCATCCTTTTCAAATCAAGTTTGGAAATATACTCATTCATCATGGAAGACATAACAATTTTGAAGCTCAAAAATATCGGAAGGGACCTGAATATGAGAATAGTTTACTTCACAGAGGGACCCGAAGCTCAAGTTTGAAAAATATCACAAGGGACCTGAATATGAGAATAGTTTACTTCACAAAGAGACCTATAGCTCAAGTTTGAAAAATATCAAAAGGCCCTGAATACAAATCAAATAAGATTTGATCTCAAGTATCAAGAGCTGAAATATAAACTACAAGAGCTCAATTACCAACTACGGGAGTCGTTAGAAAGCCCACTTCATTACATGAATTGATAAAAGGAGTTATTTGAAAGTACTCCAAAAAAAAAATATTTTAATGCTTTTGATTTTGAAAAAAATTCTTGTAATTAGAAGACTAGTTAACCTTGGTGCATAGAGTGTAAAACCCTTCATTTCCAAAACCCTGCATACAATCTTTTACCTTACCATTTATCCTTTTTACCCTTCATTTCCCTTCAAAATTGAAGAGAGAACCTTGTTTCTTGCAAATAGAATTTCAACATGATTGTAAAAACAAAGAGGAAATTATTTTCTACAAACTTTAGTTAGTATAAAAAACAGAGTGACTTGAAATAAGGATTGAAGCAGATTATTATTTGAAGGAAGGTAGCTACAATGCACTTATCACTTATGAGTTAATGCACTTATCACTAAGGCAAGATATGAAATATAGGAAACAAGCAGGATACAAGAAGAAAGAATGATTTGAAATGACCTTGAAATGGTCATTTAAAAAACAATCATCAAAGAAAATAAATGAAGGATGTAATCCTGTGATTGTACAATGAGATTTAGAAGATCATTGTACAGTGAGATTTAGAATAAGGTCAAACAAATCATGAAACCTTTAAACCTTTCAAAAAGTGATATGACAAATAAATAATATGAAAATTCATTTGAATAAGGTGAAATCGATATGTTCAAGACTTGTACAAACAAATGATGCGTAAAAATGAAATCCTAAAAGGTTGAAATCATGACTTATAATGCCTACAACAAGTGATTGAAAAGCACATGAGGGTGATAAGTGTATTCAACAGGATGCATGGAGTAATAATTATATTCAACAAGGTTGTATGGAGTGATAAGTATATTAAATAGGGATGCACCTCTAGAGTACGAGAACTAAGTAAAAAACTATTTGATATGAAAAGGCAAGAAGAGATGAAAGGTTGGAAAATAAAACAAGAAAAAATGCAGCTACAAGAAATATAACGAAGTCAAAAGAGACTGAGTTGTAATAAACAAAGAGTGAGTTCTAACAAAATGCTAAAGGAACAAGGCTCAATGCTAAGGCTCAAGAATGTCAAAGGAAGACTCCAAGGCTCAGAATTGGAAGGGAAGCTCAGAGTTGAGGCTAGGGGGTGAGGTAATAAGCGAAAAACCCAAGATAAAATCAATTTTATAGCTGTCAAAAGAAAAAAAATTGTTGAATTAGTTCGTTATGGAGTAAAAACATTAGGGCATACGTTCAAAAAGAGATTCCAAAGACTTTAGTAAGAGATCTAGAAGACTTCGAGTTTTCATAAGAAAATTCCACAAATCTCAAAGTTTCTAAGGAGATTGAATTGGGTTGAGATAAAAATCGTGTGATTAAGTGGAGTTAACGGATCAAACAGCCGGCTAGAAGCATATGCAGGTAATAAATCCAACCAAAACTCTAGATTGCATGCATATTATTTAACACTTGGCATGAGGTTAGATGGGTAAATTGCAACTGCCAGAGTCCATTTCAGGGGCATAAAGCAAAGCATTAATATGAAGTTGTGTAATAAGTTTTCTTCTCAGTGTATACATCATATGCAGGGGTGTAAGGCAAGGCATAAAAAAAAACAATGATACAACACAAGTGATACAGATGGCAACGACATAAAAAAAGAGCATTCCTCTTCAAAACCTCAAGATTACTGTGATACAAAGGGCAGAGAGAAAAAAAAATAGAGTCATCAAAACTTAGAGATGGAATGTAGATTGGAACCAAAAGGGTTTGACTCTGAAAAATGGACAAAGGAAAATGTGGAAAAGCTTCACCAGGGAAATGTAGGAATTTACAGGGTAAGTTCCTCAGACAGAACACCAAAGGACACCGCTCACAAACAGATCACAGATCAATATGCCAGTATTGTTGATGTGGTTAAAACCCTCTAAGAGGGAAATAGTCCACGGCCTGAGCCAACGTGGCCATGTCAGGAGATTTATTAATAAAAGAATGAAACTTTACATAAGCTTCTCTCATGAACGGTTACCCTACAAATGACTCTCCATGCTCTTTAAATAGAGATCATGGACCAATCGAGTGTTAAGCCATCGATCAAGTGTCGGTAATACCGACAAGAGAATGAACCTTTGGATCACTACATATCGTGATCGTAATATTGTAAGTTACAAAAGTACATAGTAAAGAAACACACTTTACCTAAATCTACACTAGACCAAGTTATACTTAACTATTTCCTATGTGTCGGAATATCCTAACATCCCCCCTTAAGAACAACTTGGGATAAGATTGAAGGATGTACAAATAAGACACAATAGGAGAAGGAAGGAGGCACTAAAGCCTATCCCCCCTTAGTGACAACTTCCTGAACTCCAACCATAAATCGAAATTTAGTAAACTTCGCCTCTATGAGAGCCTTTGTGAAGATGTTTGCAACTTGATCATTTGTTGAACAATATTGCACTTCAAGAACATGGTCATGAATGATCTTTCTAATGAAGTGCATGTGTAGTTCAATGTGTTTGTTGCGCTAATGTTGGATTGGATCTTTGCATAGTTGAATGGCACTTTGATTATCACACCAAAGTGTAGTCAGATGTTGTTGCTGAAAGCCAAACTTTGACAGGATCTGACGAAGCCACAAGGCTTCCTTACCAGCTTCAACGGCACCATGATACTCTATTTCTACTGAAGAAAGAGAAATGGAACTTTGTTTCTTGCAAGCTCATGTGAGAGGTCCTGAACCAAGAGAGAACACATAACCTGCAGTAGACTTCCAATCACCAGGGTCACCAACCCAATCAAAATCAGTGAAACCAACCAATAAAGGAGATGCTTTTGCACTGTAATGAATCCCAAACTGGACTGTACCTTGAACATAATGAAGTATTCTTTTAGCTACTTTCCAATGACTTTCATGTGGGTTTTTCATAAACCGAGCAATAAGGCCAATAGCAAAGGAAAGTTCAGGACAAGTATGGGTTAGATACAAAAGTTTTCCTACAAGTTGACGGTATAAGGTAGCATCAACTTCAAGGGAAGTACAAGTGACTAAAAGTTTGGATCCAGACTGAAACGGAGAAGGGGTTGGTATATAGCCTTCCATGTGAAAATGGCGTAGAAGATCACAAGCATACTTGGACTGGGAAAGGGAAATACATTCCTTGGATTACAAGACTTGAAGACCAAGAAAATAATGCAAGTGTCCTATGTCTGTCATTTCAAACTTCTTTTTAAGGCTGGACTTCACATGGTTGATAAGGTTGGGATCACTACCAGTGAGGATAAGATCATCAACATAAAGAACAAGAATGATAAGAGACTTGCCCACTTTCTTGGTGTAGACAGTATTG